>WBMY01007785.1:0-18748 GCA_013397315.1 Donacobius atricapilla
ATTTGCCCTAAACCGGGACATAAAGGAAAATAAGGAGCCTAAAATATGGGGAAAAGAAAGAATAGAAATTCCATTTAACAATTATTTTTGTAAAATATATTGAGGCAGACTAATGAAAATAAGTATTTCTTTTTATCAGTCTTAAAGCAAATACAATATCTATATTCTTTCATTATACAGTTTACTTAGAATTGCTGCAGGTTATAACTGAGCATAGCCTGAATTAAAACAATGCCATACAATTCAGAAAGACCAAAATCATGTGACTTTGCTGATCTGATTTATTTCTATAGATAAGTCTTTAAATTCAATTATTTCAAAATATTCCCATAACTTATTCTCTTGCTGATAGTCATCTGTACCTTGACACTGTAAGGAGAAGATCATAAAAGATGATATAATCTCTTCAAGATTTTCTCCTCACAGGCATTTCCTAGTGATGTCCTAAGTTTTCAATGCCTATATTACTATAGGTCAGCAGCAGCAGGCAGCACTGAGACTCCAACCCTTTCTACGACAAACTCCCCTAATGTGTATTTATTAAAGACAGTCCTAGTAAACATTTTTGATCAAAGATTAACTATTTAGGACTCAGGTGTATATTTCTTGCTCCTTTTTACTCTAATACTTTCTTAAATACAGAGCAATGCATCATGAGCAATCTTTTTCTCAAAAGGTATATTGACTAGGAGAGCTACTGCAATTCTAATTAATCTGCGTGGGTCACAAGACTATTTCAAATGGCTCCATTATACCTCTGTGTTCAAATGTGCATAATGAAAATGTTATGGTACATTACAAACAAGTTTGAGATGTTCTCTAATATCTATTCTTATATCAAAACCAAATTATGAACTAAACTTCCACATATCTGAGTGACTTGGTCTAGTGAGAAGTATCAGGGAGGTTAGAACTATATGATCCCTTCCAACCTGAAACATTGTATGATTCTATGATATTCTCTAAAAGAAAAGTTTTGTGGAGAGCAGTTATATTTTAATTTTGTATAGCAGAATTTTGTCTATTTTATCCAACTATATCCATTGCTTAAATAATAATAAAAAATCCCTCCAGTTTATTCCTATTCCCATTATCTCTTTAACTGCTCTTATATACACCACTATCCCTGCTAATTTCTCTAAATCTATTTTTGTAGTGTGTCACAGACCTATAGTTTCCCACATATGAAGAACATGGAGGCCTTATAAACATCCTGTTTTCTGCTGTCAGTTATGGAACAGAAATATTTGATTTTCCTCTCCCTCACAATGTTGTTCTACTGTGGCTTTTCACACCTGATGGTTGTTCTGTCTTGGCAGTTGTTTCATCGAGAGAGACATAAAACTGGTAGAAAAAGCTCCAGTTGTATCATCTAATCTCTTTGTAATTTTTTGTGATGCTGATATAGGTTTATGTGCATTCTGTTTGAGACTGGCCATCTCTATTCACACTTTGCTGTGTATCTAACCCAAGAAACCTTAAGAATAGAAATGGCCATACCCTTTCTTCAAAGGAAGTTCTATCAGACTGCTGAATATCTCTGTCTCAAATCCAGTTCTATATTTTTGTTTAATGACAATAAAATCTGTTCCTGACATATAACATTCCTAAATGTTTAACACCTTGTTCATGCTTTGCTTGTAGTGCTGTTACCCAACACGGAAGATCCATGTCAATTTGTTGAGACGGTGTCTCTAGCTTCTCTACGGTGAAGTGCTATTGATGTCTTTATTTGCTTCGAGTTTTATCCATGCTACATTCCTGCAGCAGAAACATTTACTGGAGAATTGCTAGCTCCTGTCTTACCACAGAATCAGATTTGAACTAGGGTCTACCCTTCTACTTCCTCTATTCATGAATCATCATAGAAGTTCATAAAACATATATTTTCATTTCCTATTTGTCATGGTTTCACCCCAGTCATCAGCCAAGCCCCATGCAGCTGCTCACTCACTCCCTCACCAGTGAGATTATGGAGAAAATCAAAAGTGTAAAAGATAAAGAACTTGTGGGTTGAGATAAAGACAGTTTAATAGGGGAAGCAGAAGCCACATGTACACAAGCAAGGCAAAACAAGGAATTAATTCACTGTTTCCCATGGACAGTCAGGTGCTTAACCATCCCTGGAAGAGCAGGGTTCTGTCACAGGTAAGAAAAAAAGAAAAAAAACAAATGTCCCCCCCTCCTTTTTCTTCCCCCCACTTTATACACTGGGCATGATGTCACATGGTCTGGAATATCCCTTTGGTCAGTTTAGGCCATGTGTCCTGGCTTTGTCTGCTCCCAACCCCCCATGCACCCCCAAATTCCTTGCCAGTACAGCAAAAGCAGAAAAGGCTTTGGCTCTGTGTAAGTCCTGCTCAGCAATAACAAAAACATTTCCATGTTATCAACTCTGTGTTCAGCACAAATCCAAAACACAACCACATACCAGACACTGTGAACAAAATTAACTCTCTCGCAGCTGAAACCACTACATCATATCTTTTAAAATCTTTGTTTTCTATAACATCCATCTGTCATGCTTCCTGGTTTCTTCTGTTGTCTCTTGTACTCTGAGCTATAATTGAGTTAGGTGCTTAAATCAATGTACTAAACAGTGCTTTTATTTAATTTGAGTTCATCATGAAAGATATATGATATGTCTAAGTTGGTTTTTTTTGGTCTGAGTGCTTGCTAAGAGTAATTAAAATTTTCTCCCAAGAGAGGCTTTAAAATTACCTCCTATTGAAGTCCATATTTAAATTACTAGACATTTAAATTTCATGGTTTTAAGATTAGCTATTTTGTACTCACAAGCACTAAGATCAAAGAAAATATAGAAAGAAGAATAGCAAGTTGTTGGAAATATAGGAAAAATGTATCTTAATAAGTGATAAGTGTATTTTTGCCATTCTACATCTTTATCAAATATTTGTCGATTCAATTCTGTACTTCTTGCTGGTCTTATGTGTCTATGAAGAATTGTTTTGTACAATAGACTTTTAATAAAGTTCAGAATAAGAGAATTGTATAATCAAAACACCTGAAGATGCTAGTCATCTTCCTAATGTCTGACAGGAAATTTAAAATTTTAGCTTTATTTATTAGCAGGGTAGATTATTTTACTTATTGTCATTAAATCTAAAAATATGCTGATAGATTAAGGAAACATTCTTATGGATCCCTTTATAAATTCATTGTAGTAGATCTCTGCTACTACAAAGATCTGTAGTAAACAGAACCTTCCACATCCATTCTTCCTAACAGTACTTTGATAAAACAGGTATTTCTTTATTTTCAGTTTTCTCTTTTTGAGTGTGATACCATACAATGGATTGTTGTATGCTAATGATGGCACCTAAGAGTATCATCATATAAATTTTGGATAGAAAGCATATATACACCAGGGTATCCATTAGGTAACTGCAATTATACTTGTTGCACTATCTGCCTTAAAAGTGGACTTTTTGCTCAGCACATTAGTACATTATATTGTTACAAAACCATTTTTGTCATCTATCTACTACAGAATGAAGTTCAAATAATTGGTTTTGACATAAACAGCATGAAGCGATCCAAATTTCATCTGAAACATTTTTTCTTTCTACTACCAGTCACTGACAGTTAATAATTAATTTTGTCCTTTTCCCCCCACCCTCTTTCTTACAGCTGTTAGAAATTTTGTTTCAGATAGATATATTCACCCAATTTTTAAACATTATTTTATAGGGTAAATGGGAAATCAGAGGTGGAGTTCTCACATTTTATCGCTTGGCAATGATCTACATCTCAGTTTATTATTCTCAATCTAATACTCAGTTTAGTAACATTTGGTATGTGTTGCAAGAAGTAGTGAAATTTGCAGTCTGTTACACCATTGGGTAATTTGCCATAAAGAAACAAGAATTTGCAATTAATGATTTAGTATGTATTTCAACATAAAAAAAAAATGCAGGAAATATTCACGACATTTCTCATTGAAGCATATGAAAATTGCTGTTGTCTGATACTTCTTCAGTCTCTTGCTTTCTGCTGCATATGCTGTTTTTAAGCATATACAAAAACAAATTAAGGGAAAGGGAGAAAGTTTGCAGAGCTTTTCCAGCTTCCTCTGAAAGAAGAAAATTATCTATTTACAATAAGTTTGATGAGGACAACATTATCTGGAACTAGTGAAAATAATGTACTTATGAAAGTCTTCAAAAGTTTACCATCTCAGTCAAAGTTCTGATAAATTTCAGCACTTACTCTGTCAGTAAGGACTGATTTCCTCTTCTCTTTCAAACAGTATTTCCAGTCATATTCTCACCAAGGCCAGTGACACACTCAAGCCTCAGCTCAGCAAGTTGAGGAAAAAAATCTTCGTTTTTGAAAGCAGAATAGAATTTTTTAGTTCTCATTTACAATACAATAATAGGCACTTTTAAAACAATGATCTTTACATCAATCTGATGTACTTAACCTAGTTCCAATATTAAATTGGAAGCACCATTTATCTTTTGAAAGTCCTATTTTCTTAAATGCTTTAGGTTTATTTACAAAACAAGATAGTCTCATTTTATTGTAGCATGGCCTAAACAACATTCCCAAACTTATGCCTTTTCTGAACCTCCTCATGTTACTCCCTGAAACAGTGTGTGTTATTCTTTAAAACAACTACTTTCCAAGAACCCACTTTTTCTCATGCAAAAAATACCAGAAGGAGAAAATGTTAAGCAATCTGGGGGCATGGTTAGTTGAAGACAAAAGCAAGTAGAGGTTATCAGGTTTTTTTTTACAGTCCAAAAATAAAATGTGTTGAATGGCAAAAGGTGATAAATCCTTTTCTAAATCAATTGGAAATATCAAAAGACAATATGGCTTGACTGATTTGAGTATCTGCGTGCTTTAGAAAGTAGGTTCCTGTTGTAGTTTAAGCTCAACTGGCAACTAAGCAGCATGCAGTGTCTTGCTCACTTACCCAGCACCCCAATGGGGTTGGGAGGAGAATAAAAAGTATAACCTGAGGGTTGAGACAAGTAGAGCTTAATAACTGGAACAAATTAAAAGATAATAAGAAGAGGAAAGAGATAAAGAAAGACAAAATACAAGAAAAACAAGTGATGCACAATACAGCTGCTCACCATTTGCTGATCAATGCCAAACCCATCCTCAAGCCAGTACTGTCTCACCTTAGCAGCAACTCCCCCAGTCATTGTACTGAATCGTGGAAACTTCTTTACACAAGTGAAGTATCTTGGTGGACAACTCTCTCAGACCCATTCAATAGCAAAATTTCTGACTCTTTCTGCCCTTATGCAATTTTAGTTTAGCTAACTAAACTTGCATTGAATGTAATGTTTTCTGTATGTTAGGTGCAAATCACAACTCAAGGTACAATCTTTTTACAGGTGTAAATTTCTTGGAGATGAAATAGTTAACAATTAGACTTAAAATATCAGAATAAATAATAAATTAAGTCAAACTAAAAAAGATAAGTTTTTTACATCATCTCATTTCTCAAAATCTCAGGAAATAAATGTTTTGAATGGGAAATTTCATTACAAATTTTTAGTACACACCTAGAGTAATTCATGAGATATAATAAATTATAATTCACCACTTGTTCTTACATGACTTTAATTGCAAACTTGGTTTAATTTTCTTTTTTTATGTTACTCTTCTCAATATTATACCTGATATTAAAGAATGAAAGCTATTAAAAGTTATAAAGTATATAAAAATAGATGTCAGTACAATGTGGTCGTAAAGATAGATAAATTTAAATACTAAATTATGTACAGCATTTTTTGTAAAACTAGCCTTATTGGTTTTATTTAGTACTAATAATAGTACTATGTTATTTATATTATTATATGAATAGTAATTGTATCCATATTCCACTGAAACAAATGAAATGCCAGTTAGAGATATGAAGGTGTGACTATATAAATCAGTATTTAGTTTGCTTTGGAAAATTGCTATCCCAATTTGGACAGCAATTTGGACTATCATTTTTCTAGCCTTAAGTGATTGGCTATGTCTTAATCTATTTTTTCTTGTACTGCATTCAGTTACAAGTGAAATGCATTATAATAAGTTATTATTTTTTTTATTTATGTATATTTGAAAAGTCTTATTTTTAAAAAAATTATGAAGATTTATATCTAGTTCATAATATAGGTAACAGATGATTAGTAAAAGCTTCAATTTATTGTTCACCTCAATTCTTATTATGGAATTTGAACATCAGAATAATAGTCGGTAGTTTGAATGATAACACAATACTGATGCTAATTCTATAGAATTAGTAACCCTTTCATATTTACTCAAATATTTTGTAGCTTTCCACATACATGTGACCAAACAAAAAAAAATTAATTCTATTTTATAACTGAAAAAAAAAAAATCTAAACTAGGAACTCACTGAAATATCCCCCAACTAATAATTAGGGCTAAAAATTACAGCAGGTTCATTTCTCAGAGTTTGAAAATTTTAAGAGAAATATGATCTGGAGAGATTTTCTTATTCAGGGAACCTAAGTGAAAATAATAAAACTCTTCCAATATTTCTTAGCAATAGCTTTAATGACACTCAATCTCTACGTTCATATCAGCATCAATTGCACATGCTGATTAATAGAGAAGTAATGAGATCTTCTGCTAGTAAAAAAGGCTGTTCTAATTCATGCTCTGATACTCTTTGAGGCCAAACAAAATATGCACTTTATAATCAGTCAGTGATTTCAGTAAAAATTCTTTTATACATTGTTTGCAAAAATAACATTGAAGCATATTAATGTATTAAATGACAGAGTTCTGTGAAAAACTGCACAGATGCAAATATAGAAACTGGCTAGAAAATTATCTGTTAATTGCCTAAAAATATGGAAGCAAGAACTAGAAGTAAGGCTACTTGGAGAATGATATACTTTTGGTGGAAAAATTGTTTCTTTTTCAGTGTTTCCTGATTAAGTGAGTTGGACATTTCAGAGAGGGTACTTTGGAGCTTCTGTATAAAATTTGTGGATTACACTAAGCTAGCTGTGACCCTTCATACACCAAGGCAAGAAACAGGGCAGGGTCATAATGCACAATGACCTTGACAAACTAAAAGTCTAGTTTAAAATTAAAACAAAAAATAATAACAGCGGTAAAAAGAGCAATATTTCAAGACAAATAAAATTCAGACTATGAGCTGGAGAGAAACAGGCCTGAAAATGACCATGAGCCACCTACAGAACGGCAGCTCATACTGTTCATGCTGCTGGCACAACCTCCTTCCTTGCAAAAGTGGCCTGGAAAACAATAGAGGATACAATGGGAATGCAAATATACAGATTGCATTTGTATACTACAGCCAAAGCATTCTGCTCTTATGGTGTTTGCCAAAAGTGAATATGCTAAAAAAGAAACTATAAACTACTATAACATAAGGATACACTAACAAGGGGTTATCAGGGGCCTTTATAAATAATGAAGAAATCAGCTAATAAAATCCAAAAAGAAATCAAACAGAACCAGAAAAAATGTTTAGTAGTGTCAAGAGGGAGGATGAAAAAGAGAGGAGCATTAAGAACTTGTTTTGGTGCTGTCAGAGTCTCTCTGGGTCATCAGGGCCTCTGCTCACGTTCAGCCATCTGACAGCCAGCACCCCCAGGTCCTTTTCCACTTTTAGCTTAGGATCAGCTTTCCAGTCACTCTGCCTGTAGAGATGCCTGGGGTTTTTCTGACCTAAGTGCAGTACTGGCACTTGGCTGTATTGAAGCTTACACTCTTGGCCTCAGCCCACATATCCAGCCTGTTCAGATACCTCTGTAGGACCTTCTGACCCTTCAGCAGATCAACAATTCCATCCAATTTGGTGTCATGTACCATCTGAGGGTATATTCAATCCCCTCATCCTGTCATTGATAAAGATATTAGATATGACTGGACCCAATACTTGTCCATGGGGAGCCCCACTAGCACCTGCTGGGGCTGGACATCCAGATAAATTTTTTGCCAGTGCACCTGTCCAAGCCACGAGCAGCCAGTTTCTCCAGGAGAATGCTATGGGAAACGATATAAAAGGCAATACCAAAGTCCAGGTAGGCAATATCCACAGCCTTTCCCTTGTCTGTTAAGTGCGTCACTTTGTCATAGAAGCAAACCACGTTGATCAAAGAGAGCCTGCCTTTCACAAACCCATGCTGGCTGGGCCAGATTCCCTGGTTTATCTGCATGTGTAATGTGATGGCATTCAAGGGGTTCTGCTCCTTCCCCAGCAATGAGGATGATGCTGATAGGCCTGTAGTTCCCATCATTCTCCTTCTGGCCATTGAAAGTGACTCTGAATGCCAGCTCCTTAGTACCTTTGCTGCGTGCCACCTGGCCCTATGGACTTGGGTATGTCCAAGTGGTGTAGCAGGTCACCCATCACTCCCTCCTAGATAATGGGGACACCATCCTGCTCCCTGTGCCTGTCTTCCAGCTCACAGTGCTGGGTACCTTGATGACAACTAGTCTTAGTATTAAAGACTGAGGCAAAGAAGGCACTGAGTACCTCAGCCTTTTCCTCATCTGACACAGCGTTTCCTCCTCTATTCCATAAAGAATGGAAATTATTCTGAGCCCCCCTTTTTGTTGTGAATCTAATTAGAGTAACATTTTTATTGCCTTTTATAGCAGTAGCCAGATTAAATTCCACTTGGGCTTTTACCCTTGCAAATTTTTCCCTGCACAACCTCACAATATCCTTGTAAGCCCTCATGAATTCTCCTGAGTCATTCTGCCTCTTCTTTGGTAGATTGTAATCTCCTATTTTTTAGCCAGAGTTCCAGCTAAATCTCTGTTCAACCAGGCTGGCCTGCTTCCCCATCAGCTTGTCTTTCAGCACATAGGAACAGACAGATCTGTAAATTTGATTTAAACCACATTAACTGAGCAGGTTTTCCTGTGAAACTACACATATTATTCACAATATGAAATATCTTGGAGAAAAGCAATCTTATATAAGATAGCAGGAAGATATTATTTTATTGTTTTAAGTGTAAATGATACTTTTTATAAAATGCCATTCAATTTATTGCAGATGCAGTAACAAAAATCAATAGCTTACATTAGTATAGGCAGTATGAAAAAACCCCTGGATTTATAAGAATGAATGGAAGAATTTCATTTGTTATGTCTAGAAAAGACAAAAATGAAATACAGTATGGCTGCAAAATGGAAATGGAAAACATGATAAAGAGGTATGACTTTCTCAATGGCCACAAAAACAACATTAAAAAATGAAAATAAAAAAAAAAGTATCTAGTTTATGAAGTTAGCACTTCAAACCTCTAATAAAGGGATTAATTACAGGTAGAATGTTTTTTATTGGTTTCAAGAAAATTTCAGTGAAACACATGCAAATTTCTGTACTTCAAAGTCAAATTGAAGTTTTGTATAATTTGAGTCCAGGCTAAGAACTGCTGTGATGAATCATCTTGGAAACACACTGCAGTAGATCTACAGCTGAAGGACCCCATAGCAGGGAATGTATTCAAGAAATGAGTAACGAGGAAATAAGCAAAAGAATTTCCTGTATTGTTTGCTTAACCTTTGAAAAATCTCTGAATTTTTACCCTTCCCTTTGCTTCCAATACTGGCAGTAAAACTAGCATAACAGACTTTGGCTTCCTAGGTGTTATTTTGTGCCTTTTTCCTTCTCCAGCTATTCACATTTTCTTCTTTAGACAATCCATCAGGAGCTATTACCATGGGATGAATACTGGTACGGATACAACATATTCATGGCAATCACTTCTCACCTGGTGTCACTTGCTTCCTTTTGGAGGCTGCTATGATTATACCCTACTCTGATTTGCATTGGATTAGTGGAATTTCCCTGTCTTTTAATGGAAGGGAACATATGGCACATAGCTTTAAAAGTGTGCTACCAAACATAATGAATGTTGGATTGACATTGTTACACCCATAAGCTTTGTTGATAAAAACAAATATTTATACACTATGACATTCTTTCTGCAAATTGCTACCCCTACTCAATGTATGATTCATGAGAAAAAGGATCAGATAAAACAGACTTGGCAAATGGGTAGAAACAGAAATAAGCAAGCAGAGAGTAGAAAAAAAAATCTGTGTTGCAAAATCCAGGGCCATATATTGTCATTCCTAGAAATGGACTATAAAATTTTTACTGATATTTCAGAGCCTCAGGACTGAGACTTGTCAGACTTGTTCTGCCTGAACTTTTCTTGACCTGCCTGTAGCTTTGTTTTACTTGATTCCTCTGTGAAAGCAATTCATCTAATTGACAAGGTCCACAGCTAATTTATTTTATTATCTCTCTTTTTATGATCCAACCATAGTTTTGTAAAGATAAAGTGGTTATTCTATATAAAATTGGATATTTATGACTGTGAAATATTGATGCAGCCCAGAGAAATATATGCCTTGTATGATATCAGAAACCTTGAGAAGCAGAGCATGGTATGAAGAATAGCAGAGCACAGGCATGAAATGAAAAGGGACGAATCCTAAGAAAATAAAAATTCCATTGTGTTTCAGTTAACCAGTGGCAAAATTCTGTCTTCCTGCCATTCCCTCTTCTCCATTACCTCTCAAATGTCCTAAACTATGAAATTTAAGATACTTTCTTCACTTCTAAGAGATAGGGCATAACTGTTACTCTCTACAGTATATAAATGATGTTTCTTAAACTAGTGAAGTGAGTAAGAATTTCCTAGGTTCCCACCATACAAGTATAACTATCTTAGAATTTGATAATTCCAATTATCAAATTCTAAGAATGAAAAATATTCTGGGTGCTACAGACATAGTGGAATCAATGTCAGTACATTGCATGGCATAGAGAAGTAAGTTAGAAATTTCAGATAGAAAGAATTTAATTCCCTGATTGTTTCTTATTAAACTGACAAATTTAAAAAATTTACAAATCTAGATATAAAAATGATATATGAGGTACACATAAATAATGTGTACGTATGTGTATATCTGTCTTGTTTCATCAGCTATGTTTATATGTATTATGTATATGTAAACATATATATGTATGCATAGATATGGTGACTGGGATTTCCCACAGCAGGCTGATACTTGCAATAAGAGCTTCACACATAAATATTTTGGTCATAAAATTTTTCAAATGATTTTTTGTACTGAGAAGTCCTAAGAAATCAGATATTATTTTCTACAAATAGTAATTACTGAATTTTTTAACAGTATTTTGCTAATGCATGTATTAGAGGTGCAGAAGAAAGTGTTAGTCACACATAAGAGTTTCTTCCATGGAAGAAATATAATATATTCCACTATATAATTCACTAGGTAGTTATGATTTGTGTAACATATATTAGTCATAGAAATATTTAATGGATTTCTGCTGTATTTGAAATAACAGCCACTTACACAATGCAAAGTCTATTATTTGTATGGATTGCTATAAGAATATATGGCAACAGATGTGATATTGCCATTACCCGGAGACTTTTTTCCTGCTTCTTGGAAACAAGCACTGTTGTGGCTTAACCCCAACTGGCAACTAAGTACCATGCAGCTGCCTTGCTTGCTTATTCCCCACCCTGATGGGCCAGGATGGAGAATCAAGAAAAAAACCACAAGTGAAACTCATGAGTTAAAAACACTATAACAACAGAAAAAAGTTTTTTAAATGGTCATAATAATAAAAGAGTGAGAAAGATAAAGCCCAAGAAAAATGAGTCACACACAATACGGACACTCAGCACCCTCTGCTTCTCCTTATTTGCTTTTTTGGTAGCCATTTCATGAGGCAGCTGGGCAACTTCATATGGCAATACTGATATTGTGCCTCATACTGACTATAAATCATGCATGTGGCAGCTTCTGGCACTCCACATTATAATAACAGTTCTGTTTGTCTTCAGTTGTGCTTTCAAACATCTGTAGATTTCCAGTCCAGCTAACACAATTCTCACATCACAGGTATTCTTGGTCTCTAAAGTCTGTTAAATAAAATATTTGTAGGTGTCAATCAGTGACTCTTTGGTACTCTTCCTGCAAGGTAATGACACTACCTACCTTACTACTTCACCCTGAAAGCTTTAAATATATTTTTATTATTTTGACACTGATTTTCAGTTGCCCATACTATGTAGGTTTTATGTCTATGCCCAGGTTTCATGGCATATTATTTGAAGTCATGTGGAGTAATCTACAGCTTATTCTTTGATATCACTATATTAAACCCATTATGTAATGCAAAACCCGTTTTGATTTGCAGTCAGTCCCTTTTTTTTTGCTGTAATATTCCCCAGTAAAACTAACTCAGGGGAATATTAAAAATTAAGTTATAAAACAGTAGACGTGGAGGGTACTTGAAAGGTTCATACCATCCTGTAGTTTTCAAATTGTTGTTAACTAATCTAGAAAATCCACTGGCTACTTCTTATGAACCTGTAGAAGACCAATAAAAATTTAAGTATCTGAAACTGCACAAGGTGTTCTATCCTTCTGCTGTTCAATCACATCTAAGATTTGTGTATCTCCTGCAATTTTTAAAATGACCCTTTATGTGCCTCTGTGGTTCAGAAGAGATGTTCAAAAAGTTGTTAATTTTTAGTTTAAGGAAAAGACAACTACTGGGATAAAAGAGGAGGAAGGCAGTGGAACTGCTCAATTCTAGTAGTGAAGAAAGAAGGAGTTCCTTCTTTTATCACACTGTTGCTAGAGTTTTGAGCTAGACAACTATGTTGCTCCAGGTAAGAGGTTCAGTTAAGGAATTGGTTAGAACCAAAGAGTCCATAGCCATGGTTTTCTACACTTTCAGCTATTTCTTTTTTTTATTTTCTTTATTTGTCTGGCACCAGTAACATAATAGCAGTGGACATAATTCTTTGTATTCCAATATAATTATAAATTTCCTCTTGTGATAACCAGGCTGTCAGATTTAAGTCATGTCTAGTAGCTTAGCTACCAAAAACTTTGCTTGTGCAACTTGTGACTAATAGTGGGCCAGTGCCTAAAGAAAGGAACAATGAAGGAAAAAAATTTACTTTTACTATCTTCTAGCAATGAACTCTTAGCTGTAAGTACTATTCAGAAAAAGGAAAAAGATCCTGAAATAATGTTTTAAATTCTATTATCATTAAAAGCAAAAGGATGAATGGTATGAGAACCCTAAAAGAAAACTAGCTCTTAGAGACAAAATTATGTTTAAATGGGCTTCACTTAGACTGTGTCAACTGATGAACAATAATTTCAAAGCTGTGTTACAAAGTATTTGCTAATGGAAAAATGAAACCATTTAATCTTTGACACCACCTTGAAAGAAGGCACCTTCATTTCAAAGTCAATAGGGAAAATTCCTTTGAGCAGAAATTAACTGGAGAAAAATGAAAACAGGAAATAAAATTTTCCATTTGGTTGCTCCTGTGAATACAGATGTGCTCAAATGATCTCCTTGTGTGAGCCACCAAATTATGAATATTAGGAAAAAAATCACACGAGCACAGGAGACCAGAAACTACCTTGCAGGAGGAAAGGGGAAATTCTTATGATGGATGAAGAACTGTATTCAAACAAGCTAAATTATTAGCTCTTGCAAATAATGCAATTATGAAATATATACAAGACTTGGCCAAAAACATATTGACTTTAGTCACTGTGGAAATAATCTCTACTTTACTTTGCAGCTAGATGACACTTGAGAGGTTTAACAACTGTCACGGTAGGACATGAAATAGATTGACTCCATATAGTTGTCAGAAGAGAAAGAAGGCTTTATTTACAATTCCAACATTTTCTTTTATAAGATACTGCGCTAAAAAGGTATATAATTGGTCCATCAGACTGACACTTCTCTCCATTGGTTAAGTAATAGGAAACAACACCTGGGGACAGTTGTTATGGGAAAGGGAACACTGTTTACTTAACCTGTTTTGAGAAACGGAGAGAGATGTTTTGAAAAGGAAAAACTGTTGACAGCTTTCCCTTGGGAAAGGAGTTAGCAATAGCAATCAAGCTAAAATTCAGGCTCAGAAATATCGAGCCCACAAACTGCCAATAATTTTCTACATTATTTTAAATAAGAATTAGCATCTAAATCATTGGAAGTTATTTGTTTTGTCATCCTAATCCTACAGGTAGAGATATATTTATAAACAATGTGGATTATTTTTGTACAGAAAAGTTATATGGACTAGGAGGAGTCAGTGAAAAGGGGTCTTTCTGTATTAAAAAGATGTCCACTAATATTTCCTAAGAGCTTTGGTGTATTCACAAAAAAATCCATATACAAGCAACCAGAAAACCACAGGCTTCACATAAAAAGTGTTTTAAATGTGGCCATGAAAAGAAATTTGCCTTGTTAAAGCTTGACAAATGAAGTCACACATACTTTCAATTTTCTCTGATGATCTGGATTGTGAACATCGTGGTTTGCTTTGCACTCTAATAAGAGTTAGCTATCAAAAATACTTGACAATTTTTCCAAAGCGTTCAGAAATGCAAGTCACTTTCCTGAACTTTTAATAAAACTATCATATGAATGTTTTATTAAAACATCGTATGAAAGCGAAACCCCGCTTAACAGGTTACTTACATCTCTGATGGGGTTTTTTTTTGACTTAATAAACTTGATCTAGTAGAACAAGAAAAAAGTGCAATGGTTTATAGTACAGATGCAAAAAAAAAATGGCTTTATGCATAAGCTTCAACTCCATGTTGAAAGAGAAAATAGCTTTGAAACTGCTTTGACACATCTAAAACCTTTCAAACATTGTGGCTGAAAAATATTGGCACTCTACAGTCATGTAAAAAGCTGAAGCAAATATTTCACTGTCACTTTCATTAGTGTAATGAATCACAGAATGCCTGGTAATGAAAACCATTTGCAAAACCTTGGAATTTTGGTTAAATTTAGGAGTTAAGAAAGAAGTTCAAAGACAATATCATTGTGAATAGCATTGGAAATTATGTAGGAATCTCTTTTATTATGATTTAAAAAGTGCAAAACACTCTTGGCAGAGGTCAGCAGATAAGACCTGAGTAACTTTCATGCCAATATCACTTCATAGTCATTAGTTTACTGTTTTAGCCTTACTAGCAATGGAAGTAAAATATTGATATAGCCTGGAGGAACACCATTGGAGATAGACATTGATCCTTTTGAACCTTCACTCACTTTGAATTTCAAGCCTCTCATTAGAACTGATATATAGATATAATGGTAGACATGTGTAATCACAACTTCTTTTATTGTCCTATCAAAGATCTTATCAAAAGATCTAAACATTTTTGACTCATGTGAGATATTTGTTTGGACATATATAGGCAGAACAACTTGTCATTCAGGCATGCTGTTCTCTGTGTACTGTCTGTGGACAAGGAAATACTTCCTCTAAAATATCTGAAGGTTGTTATCTGTTTTTTATCAATCCTTTAAAGACCAAATTAAGGCAGTTTTTTGGGTTTGTGTTTGCTTTGTGGATAATTTTTAAAGCTTCTAATATTTCTGTTACTGTATTCTGCATTCCAATTTTGTCTACATTTTTTCTTATAGTTCAGTGACCAAAAAAGCAGCATTCCAACTGAAACCTCACCAGTGCCAAGTAGAGCAGAATAATTACCATCTGCATTTTACATTTTACACCTCTGTCAAATCCCACTAAAATGACTCTTGCCCTAAGTCACTATACAGGTAACACAGATGCTAAGAGCAATTTTCCACATCCTTCCTCCGTCTTTTTTCAGTACATATGTCATACAAAATTTTTCAGTTTTACTATCTTTGTATGTGATTTTTCTCCTGGACTGTGCTAATTGTTTTATTTTTATCTTTATTTTGTTTAATTTTATTGATTTCTTGAGTTTTTAAACAACATTTCAAAATCTCTTCCTTTTGCTTAGTATGAGAGAAAGACAGGTCATTAAATACATGCTCTTTTAATTGGATTCAGCCTTCTTAAAAGTCACATTAAAATTAGGAAAGGAAATATTGCAAGCTTGCACTATAAAATAAGAGTGATGTTAAGCACTGTATTACTAACCTTCTGCAAGGATTCCTATGGAAATCCCTAATCATTTATAAGTACATTCACAGCCCCTTTGGTTTATGCTTGCTGAGTGCACTCAAAGCATAACCTATTTTCATAATCCCTGCTTCACACACTCTTTGAGGATTTGCAAACTCTTGCAAGATTGTAGAATCCACTGCATTTCTTCCACCTATTGTCAATGCACTACGTTGGCAATCACTGTAAATCCTTTTTCTTTTTTAAACTCTGACCTATAATGTTGAAAGTCTTTTGTTTAAGGGGAGCCTTCTCTTCATATTGTCAGACTCTTGTTCACTCTCCAGCCTGGCCTGATTCTGCTCTTACTGAGTCTGGAGCACATTTTTGCCCATACTCTTGTTTTTCCTAATTATCTTTTCTCGACCTTTGCCCCAAGTTCCCTTAGCAACCTGGTATCTCAGTGAATCAGTAAAGATCAGTGTTGTAAGATGTACCTGTATATAATTTTCTAGTTATTCACAAGATGTTTTAAGCTTTCCTTCTTCTCAGGTGGTTAAACATGCTTCTGTTTTATACTTATTTTTGGGTTGGATTAGAGTTTAACTTCTGGCCCATGCTATTGCTGCTATTTTTGTCTGTGTAAGCTGATTGAAAATAAGCAAAAAGTTAGTGCTGCAGAAATAATCATTCTCAAAAGTAAGGTTGTATGCTGCACATTTTTCTTTTAATGGCATTTGTTTTTCCAGAACATTATACTGAGGATAAAATTCTCTAATATGTGGGAAAAGTCCGATCCTCTGTCCATCTGATTTTGATATACAAGCAAAGTCATACAGAGGTTTCCAGGAATATTTCTTTGTAGCAAAGGGAGTAAGTATGGTATCTGTTCATAGTACAGAGTCACTTTTTTGAGCTCCTTTATATCTTCCTTGCTGGTATGTCACAACTTTTTCTTAAGTGCTAACTTTCACGGCAAGTGGACATAGTGATTTGGTTCTTGAAATGGAGGAGAAATTTTCTTTCATTGTAGAACAGCAAAAGGTTTTTTGCAGTAAAATTAGAAAACTTGTTGAAAGGTAAAAGATTGCTATTCACACACTGCCATTGCAGTTATCACCATTATCCCTTGATGGGCCAAATATTCGTTGAGTTAAACCAAGGCTTGAATTAAGCCCGAAAAATCTTGGTGTGTGTAGCTGGCTGCCTATTTCTTGTCTATATGTTTACTTTTGCTTTCATCAGATGAAATGAGTAGGAAGTTTCACATTGTTATGAGAAAATATATATATTATATCTTCCCTTTCAGTTGAATTTAAATGGCCACACCTGGTACTCTTCCTAATATATATTTTCTTCATTGTGATTTTTCTTATGTCCTTCAAGGATGTTTCCCACTTCTATATTAAAACTATTTTTTACACACATTGAGTCTTTCATATAAACAAAGATTCCCTTGAAGGGTGATGTTACTGTAATAAATTACTCTTCTCAAGTAACATAGCTGTTTTATGCCTTGTCTGAGCTACCTTATTATTTACACAGTCAGATTACAACCAACAGAAATGATAAAGATCTTCTGAAAAACCACTCTCCCTGGGCATTCAAAAAGAAAGCAAACAGTAATTAACATTAAACTTGCTTTTTTTTCTCCTTTCATATGCAAATTACTCCTTCTCTGAGTACATAGTAATAAATCTTTTTTCTGATATTATATGTTTCATTCTGTCTTATGCTATAGCTCTACCTACCTAGCAGATAGACCGAAGTCTGTGCTGATCAAAGATGAGACATGGAGACTCAGTAAAAATTTGAATCAAAAAAAGATTTGAATACTATTAGGTTAAAAACTTTCCTAACTAAAATACGACACCTAGGTAGTAATTTTAATTAAATCTTTGCCTTCTGGCTTCCTAAATTCAATTCAGAAAAGACTTTCTGACTTTTACATTTGTTGTGGTTTAGGAATTCCCCAATTCAGTGTTACCACTGAGACTTTCTAAATCACATGCCGCTCGCTCCCGCCCTCCCTTTCCCCACCCCTCCCTGCTGCAATGCATTGCAGAGGAGAATTGGAGGCACAAAGGACAGAGATCACAGGCTGTGATAAAACAATTAGTGGAGACATTGAGATAAGAAAACAAACAGTGAGAATATTAGTAACAAAATTGTACAAAATAGAGAGTGGGGCCATACCACCCAAACCAGTGTTACTCCACCGTTCTGTCTGTCACACTTGCTTGACTGGAAGGAGTCCCTTCTCCTTGGAAGTGAAGATTCCCTTTTCCACTGCCCTGGTGTTGATATGAGATGATATAGGATAACATCTTGACCTTAGCCACACTTGCTCCCACATTACCCTTGTCGTATCTCCTTGCTGACGTGTATAAACAGAGCTGTAGTTGAAATACTCCCTTTCCTTTTCTTCACATGCATGAATTTCATACTTGTGTATTTTGGCTTTTGTTTCTACTGACCATTTTTTTTTGTAAAACTTGATTTTGATGAAACACAGTAGAAGGCAATTTTTAAGAGAGTAAACTTCAGGTCATGTAACCACCTCAAAGCTGCCATGTTGCAGATTATTGTTCTTGCGATAAAACACAACATCTCCAGGAGGATACAGCTTTCAAGTGCCTGATGCTCATGAAAACACTTATTATGTGATGCCACGTGTCATAACTCTGTCCAGCACTTCCACTATGCGGTATTCTGCAAGGAGGCTCATGTCAAGAAAAAGAGGAAAGAATAACCTTGTGAAGAGCATAGTTCTATTGCATACTAGAACA
>WBMY01007785.1:18767-73247 GCA_013397315.1 Donacobius atricapilla
AAAAAAAAAAAAAAAAGGAATGTCATTGCAAGGGTATAGGACTCCTAAAAAAAAAATTACTAAAACCCACGATTTTATGTTAAATGCTAAGTAGCCTTTCTTTTAATGAGTATTATAATTACTGCAAATGCCAGTAGTAATTATGAATATACACACTAACCTGAACATACAGAAAAAGAGCTGAATATTGAACCTATTCTGAGAAATAACATGAAAACCTTTTAAATGACACATAAAACTTTAAGTGCATTATTCTTTTGCTGAGCCCTTTACATAGAGGTAAATTTGAACACCTGTAGAATTAAAATTATAGCACCATTAGCATGTTCTGAAGAAAAAGTGCATGTTAAAAGGAGATAAAGCAAATTACCTCAAATGCATCACCTTGAACTAAAATGACCTCAAACCTAAATTAAGTTTCTAGTCATCTTTGAAGGCTATCTCAGCATGAATTTATGAAAAGTTCCTTTGCAACTAATAAGTTGCATATTCATAATATACTTGAATTTAATTTTGCCAAATTTGTATATTTGGTTATGATCTGGAGAGTTGTAAGATGAATGCACTGGGCATGAGAGATATTTTTTCTCCTTGAAGAGACATTCATCCAAACAAAATAAGATTCATAACTTGCCTATTTTATTTTAACATACCATATTTTCTGCTGAGAGTTTTGAGTAAAATTGTTTTATGTGTGTATTTCATCACAGTCCATACTTTAACTGGAAGTCTGTAAGCCAGCACAGAAGTCCTTCAGGGAATTTTTCAGTGTTCTTCCATACAGTTAGGCCAGATGTTCTCACTGCATGGTTTTCTTATTTCATCTTTCTACAGAGCTTCTTACAGTATTTGGGGAATCTATGTCTTAGAATCTCCTCCCCAAACATTTTCTAAACTCTTTGTGCATTTCATGACCTAAAAATCTCATGACACTAGTGTAAATATATAAAATCATTAAAGAAGTGATTATAAAAATGTGCTTTCTGAGGAGCTGTGCTGAAAAGCAATATCTGAGTGCCCTGCATAAATGCTCCTTTTATAAATGAACCATAGTAATTTCTCATAAATTTACTCCAATTTTGGAGATTAAATATGTATAATAAAATCTATTAAAATATTTATTTATTAGTTCAAGAAGATGTACTATTAAAAAAATGCAGAACACTAAATTGTAGATTAAGATGTAGATGCTAGTATTTAATAGAAGTAATGCAAATCCCTGGAGAAAAAATATTGCAGCTTGGTTTACAGAGCCATTTAGCCGCCGACCTACTTAGCAATGGCCAGAAATAAAGGCTCAGTGAAGAGGGCAAGATTAAGCAGTAGGTGTTTATTTCCCAATTATTTATCTATGTCAATGTGAAAAAAATCTGAAGATTATGCCTGAAATATTTAGTGACTCGGTCCTATTGAAATACTTGGGTTCTTAGGTCCCAAAATACTTTGTGAATGAACGTTTTCATTTCCAATCAGTTTTAAAATTTAGATCTTAAGAAGCCTTATTCACATTCTGCCCAGCATTTGAGATGCATACAATGTCTGGAACTGGAGACAATCAGTGCTCTCCATCATGCTCACTGCTCACCGAAAGAGGGCATTAACAGCAATAAGAGGTGAGATTACCCAGTGGACTACAAGTTTCAGTGGCAATGGCAGATTTCGCACAGGCTTTCTTTTTACTTGCCTGGACTGCTCCAGTCAGCTTTATAGGAAAGTCATAATGAGATCACGACATAGAAAGCAGAATAAATGAAAAAAAAAAGATCTTCCCACCTTCTCAATTTTTAGGATGTTTGCACTGGATATAGGAGTCACAGGTTCAAGTCCAATTCAATGTTTCAATCTCCATTTTTAGCATTTTTAAAGAAAATTTCCTATGATATTTTCTTACTGAAGTCTTCAATAAAATGTCTAAGAAGACATTTTGCTTATGTCTGCTATCAAATTTTTTAAACATATTGTCCTACATCCAAAATAAATGTTGTTACTATTGTACCTATGGAACATCTATCAACTAGTGAAAAAAATTAGAGCAAACATAGGTGCTATTTTCAGAGGAAGATCCAGCATGACATGACTTAGTCTTGGTTAGCTGACTGCGGCTGTTGTATATGACAAGTTAAAGCCCATCAGCCTGCTGCCTTATTTTTAATTTCACATTTTCATAACTGTATTTTGAAAGTGCTTGTTTTTTGTCCACATGTATTTACATGACTTTTACAGGACATCCTGGACTACTGATTACACAAAGTGAGTGCAAGTTCTGTATACTCTCTCAGATAAAGCATGCTGTGCAGTGCCTCAGCCTGCTGTCTTGCCTGCCGTCTTCATTTCCAGCATGCATGAACACTCAGTTTTAGTGTCGTCCAAAAATAAAGAAATTGTGTTCCAAACGGAAATGATCTGCTGAATTTTAGTATAAAAAATTGTTTTCCTATACAAAATGTCTACGTATTAACAAAAGAAACACTCTTGTAGGCCAGACTTCATTTTCTGGAAGATATAATTCATAAAAATAGTTTGTGTTCAGCAGAAATCCAAAACATAGTCCTTTACCTGCAACTGTGAAGGAAATTAACTCTATCCCAGCTGACACCAGTACAGTGATTTTCTGGATCCACAGATAAAATTCTTTCTAATCTCCGATACTCATATAGAGGCCAAGAAAATTCATAGGAAGAAAAATGGAATTCTTGGAGGAGTGAGATTTTTGAATAAGATGGGTTGTCCAAACTTTCCTAAATGGGATCAAGGACCTTACCTGTGTCACTGCAATCTTAATATCAGTATCTGTGACTTCTCGCCAACCAGTCCTACGGGGAACACTGTTTAACTGTGGCAACTTCACAGGCAAAACTCAGATTTTCAGACCTTGAATGCAAACACTCACGCTTTGATCATTTCCTTCACTTACCGAAGCCATGGGTTGTTGTTTATTCAGAGGCATTGCTTTGAATACAATTATTATATCATAATTATTATGAATCTGAGCCTTTCAGATAAATACTGAACTGAAAAACTGCAGTTATTTTGATATTCCACCTTTGACCACAGATTTATACTGAGTATCCTAAATGACTTTTTCCTAATTGCAAAATAGAGTGAATACAATGCACGAAAACCCCCAGCACTATTCCATTGTGTGCAAGAAGTCGTTCATAACTGTAAATGCTGAGCAAAGGGTGTCATGGAAGTTCCTATCTGTTTCTAAACCAGAATATAAAAAATCTGGGTTTTTTTGTTGCTGGTCTCTACTTCCTACTCCTCAACTTAGTCAGCAACATTCAATATGCCTTGTTCATTCAGTATGCTGGCACATCCAAGGCTTTTATTGTCTTGCTTTTCCCTTCCATCCCTAATTAATTGAATTGCCTTTAAATAATGTGTGTATTGCACTTTAGGAATCTCTATTTTGGATGTTTAATATTTCTGTGTATTGCATAACAACTTCTGGATGTGTAACTAAAAGTTGTCTGTTGTGCTAGGTGGCAAGGAGAGTAAAAGCCCTAGATATAAAAAGAGCAGAGGCATGATAAAATGCACATGGAACTATGGGATGTTCTTTTATTTATTTTAACAGGCTTTTTATTAGACTTTAAAAAATATATTCTGCTCTTCTAATTTCAGCTATTAGAAAGTTGTCCTAGAGTGACTTTATGATGCCTGTATCCTCAATCATCTGTTCTGTATATCGCTTTGTACCTTTAAGAAGATTCTTAGAGTGCAATTTGTTTTGAAAACTATGCTATCTCTTCACATTGCTTGCTGGAACGCTGGCTGGGCAGCTGTGGTGCAGTCTGGCTGTGGCAGGANGAGATCTCAAAGCCAAATAATGTATATTGACTATGAAAGTCATATAGGAATAATCAAATTAGAATTCTAGTACTGAACCACTATGGTATTATTATATAGCTTGTTATGGGGACTACTGATGCTAAGAAAAATTGCTTTTAATGATTATTTTTCTGCAAGATTTTTAAGATTAAAGTCCACTAACATATCGTAACAATTATTGTCAGCTTGCAATAAATATAAATGAAAATTATTATATTTTGTCTTCTTAAGAATAAAACTTACATTAGAGAACAGCCATTACATCTAAGATATTTTCCAGAAATGAGTACATGACTGGATGTAGGTATGCACTAAACTTTTACCACAAAAGAGAAAAATATTCACTGAACAAAACAGCAATTATTTAGTAGTTCTCATTTCATAACTACAGTTTCAGTGAAAATAGAACTGTCACCATGAGGCATGGCTGCAACATGTTTTAAGAAGTTATGGAGGTGCTACTAAATTTTACAAAAATTTGCAATGGTAAAGAGCTGTGAAATAATGTTAAACTAGGGTTAGAGGTTTTCTTGCTGATCAGAACTGGCTTTAGGTAACTGTCTTCCCTTTCACAAACTAATTATTTAGCCATTAAAAAAAAATGTCTGCTTACATGCTGACATGTTCTATTTGCTGAAAATATGCATGATAACTTCATAACAATTGTAGACCTCTTGTCATTTTTTAATTACTTACATGATAGCAACTACAGGTGTGAATGATCCATTACTGACAAATACTGTGAACACTGACCAAACAGGTTCAAGACCACAGGAGGAAATTTTAATATCCTTTGTGAATGTTGCTCAGAACTGCTTTTAACAAAATCAGTGGGGAGGGGATTTTTATTTTGTTTTGTTTCTTTATGGGTTTTTGTTTGTTTCATTATTATTTCTCTTTTGCTTCCAAGGGAAGAGATCTTTATTGGGCTCTGATTTTAAAATTGAAGGAAGGGAACTTGATGTTGATGCTCTAGAAAACTAAATCTTGCCCTAGGTTATAAGTGAGTAGGCAGCAATATTTCAGACAGAAATTAGGAATGGCCTCATAAAAAGTATCTGCTGTGTGAGAGAGTGTGATCTACTGAAAGCACTGGCATTCTAATGAACAGTATCCAATCTATGTTTTTTTTTAAATCTGGATAAAATGACTCACATTTTAATTTACCATATTCCTTGGGATGCAGGACACACAAAACTTGTGCAAAATTTCAGTTCCAATTTGCACATCAATGAAAAGAAACATTCATGCATCATACATAATTTAAAACACTAAAGTATGAAGCATCTGTTCAATGCAGTTAGGATTGTCTTGTGTCCTCCACATGCATATTTCTCACTTGTACAAATGGATAACATTGAGATTAATTGATGTTTCTTTAAGAAAATGAGCAGATGCTAGAGTTTATTATGTTCTTTATCAGTTTTAGAAAGGCATAATGACTTTTTCTTAAGGGCTGCATTTTTATAAAATATAGAAATTCCTTGCCGTTTTTTCAGTGCTCTGCATGATATAACTGTCAGAGCATTCTATAAATAAAACATGTCCATAAATACTTCATAAGGATGATACTTCCACATCAGTTTGTGAATACAATAAGAGTTTTGATATTAAAAAAATTCTAGTAATTTTATTTTTTTGCCTTACATGATATTTGAAGAAAAAAAAATTTAAAAATATAGCTGTAGGAAAGATGACATCAAATTGAAAATGTCTAATTCTATGCTTGCCTTCAATATTTTAGGGTAATTTGTGCCTGCATCCATCCAATGGAGAGTATCTGTGGGCTAATATTCTTCAGTTCCAGAGTAAACAACATCTCCATTGTCTGTCAGTATATTTCAAAACCACCGTCTTCAGAACTGAGAGAGCATCCTGTTCCTTCATCTTGAGCAGTAACTAACCCTATCTATATATTAAGGAGTAGTTTATCTCACTGAGTAAACAGCGAAATGAAGCCTAACAATATGAACAGATCAATCATTAAGGGGTAGTGGAACAATCAGCACCATTCAATAAACTGAAATAATTGGAAGCAAGACAAAGTGCTGCTGGGATTAAAGAATGAAAAAAAAAAGAATAAGCATGAGATCATGGAATGACGAGGTGTATCAAGGACAGCAATAACTGGATGTGAGTTTTCACTTCAATACCATGATGAAATTGTGAGGAATAATAATTACGGCAGGAAATTAGTAACATTTATGCTGATGTTAAATAGTAAAACCTCTGTTTTGTTCACTTTAGTGAGGCCATTAATGGAATAGTGCACTGTGTCCCAGACTTCATAAAGAATGTGGGGGATGTAAAAAAAAAAAAAAGGAACTATCCGAACACATGAGTTCTGGGAAGCTTGAGTTATTTATTTGATTCATGAACAGGAATTTAATAATGTCTAATCACAGTCCAGTCATATTATGATGCTACATTAGTGCAGCAGATAAAAATCCGCTGTTTAAGAACTATAGGTAGACAGATTTACCAAATAAAGTTGAACTTTTTAGCACACAGAATTAGTTGCTGGAACAAATCCTGTATGACAGGCTTAGTCTTACTCGAAAGGTTTAATTCAAAGTATATGTCTCTTTTAAAAGACATCATTTGAAGCATTGGAAGTCGAGCTTTAAATCTCAGAAATACCATGGAAATCACTGGACGAAATTTTATGTCTTACAAAGTGTTCTGGCCTTCAAAATGAGAAAAATCACCAGTTAATTTTATGGATCCTTCCTGTCCTGTTATTATTTCTACTTCTGCAGAAGATATCAGTCCTACCCAAAATCACATATACATGATCAAATGATAATCATTTTAAAAAGAAGGATGTAGAACAGATGAGAAAGAAAAGTAATAATTTTTTAATATTCCTGTAAGTTATGTAATGTAGAGATCCTTCCAAGCAATTCTAGATAATTTAGCTTACTTCTCTAACAACAATTACCAAATTAAAGATTAGAGATCTTTGATGTTGCTGGACTTACTGGTAGTGTAGACATGAATGCCCAGATTTATAGGAAAAAAAAAAAAGTATTGAATTACCTGGAACATATTTATCATAAAATACCTGATCAAGGAAGGGAAGATAGTTTTTGGCTGTTTGCCGAATATTGTAATCACTGCATCACCATCTAAAGCATAATCATGAGTAATATTTCAAATTAATTTTTTGCTTGCCTGCCTCTAATCCTCAGGTAAACACATTGCAGGTACAATTAAATATATACTATAATTGAGATACTGACAACAACCAACATAATAGTTTTGTTGTTACTTGCCAGACAGATTTTGGTCTAAATGTAGATAATCTGGAAATTGCTACACTTTCAAAAATCATTTAAACCCACTACAACCAACCATAGTAAATATAATTTCTGAATGAGCAAAATGCAGACAAATGTTAGGGACCAAAGCTAAAGAGCTTCTAATGTTAAATGTTACCTAAGGAAAGCCAATGTTCTGCCAAAAAGAAAATGGTCTGAGCAACCCTAAGCAGAAAGAAGAGGAATGGGATGTTAAGTTACAAAGGAAGATGTACTCAGCTTCACTTCATAGGAGAGGAAAGGAGACGCCAGATTGTGTTATTTAAAAATTATCTACTTTAGCTGGAGTCTGAATACATGAAAGATTTACTTCCCAATGAAGAGCTGAAAATATTGAATAGAGCAGTAAAAATTTCCAATTTTCTAATTTAAATTATTTTCATAGATTTATAGAATATCTTGAGTTGAAAGGGACTCATTGGCATTCTCAATGAACTCCCTGCTCCTTGCAGGACTACTTAAAATTAAATCATATGATGAAGAGTGTAGACCAGACACTCCTTGAACTCTGGCAGGCTTGACCACTTCCCTGAGAAGCCTTTTCCAGTGATGGACTACAGTCTCAGTGAAGAATCTACTTGGTTATTCTCTATCTTGCTAAAATTCTGTTCCGTGTTTAACCTGGTATGTATGATTTTGACTTGCTAACAGAAGTCCATAAACTTGCATTGATGTGGCAGTGCAGGTTTCAGGACTTGCCTGGGTCACTCATAGTTTGAGATAATTTAATTGTGGTTTTGTGTTTGTGTAACTGTTTTGGTAGTAGGCAGACTCACAAGGATGACCAGTGTGTAACAAAGCACATGATTTTATCTTTATATCTCACCCCAGACACAGTTTTGATTTGTCATAACAGAGATTAAGGGCTCTTTCCATGGTGTGTGGGTCAACCTAATTTCACAATTATCTGTTATGTGGATCTCTTCTTGCCCTGCATAGCAACATTATACAATTGAATTTATTCCTTCAGTGATTTTTGACCTTGTGTGCACTTGTTTCTCTGTGTCAGGGCAGTTGTAAAAGAACCTCCAGCACAACCAAAAGATGTCGTAGTCATAAATTTGAGCTTGTGTATTATGTAGTACTTCAATGTTTCTACAATGTCATTCTCTTTCTAAATGCTTTGAACTTTATACTTAGTTACTAGATGATGATCTGGTCTAGTCCAAGGGGTACTTAATGTGGGAAACTTGCTACCACTTGCTTATACCCTCGTCAAATTATGTCATTTGCACTATATAATGGCATTTTCTAGTTTAGTACTTCCTTTCCAATAAAATTTTCAAAAAAGTTATTTGTATGACCTAAATCTTTGGAGTTTTTCTTTAGATCTTGATATTGACTGATCAAGTACAGGATTTCTTTGCATAAATTTGTATTCTGACCCAATGTCCTCCAAGCTACATGCTGGCATTACTTCATTCACATAGTAGATTTGCACAACAGTAGATGGTTAAGACAGGTGCTATCAATGTGTTCCATTTGCAAACAACATTTTTTATTTTTATGTTTTTCTATTAACATTTAAGAGGAGTGCATGAATTTTCGATTTATTTCTTAATAATAAGTTAATAAGGACAAGGCTAATGATGAGATTTTGATGATAAATAATGATGATGATGATCTACTTACTACTAGAAAAGAAAATTACTCATATTTTAAAGAGAGACATTTATTTCTAAAAGTAATCTTCACAAAAAAAAATAGCAGCCATTCTAAATCAGTGAATTGTTTGAAATAATGTGAGTATCAATAAGAGCAGGAATGAATGATGAAGTAAGTGCAAAACTAAAATATGCCTGAACACAGTAGGAAATTATACTTCCTGGTGGAAGTACAGATCCATTCCACCTGATTAAGTGACTAGACTCTAGTTCAACTCTTTCAAGTAAAAGTTAAAATACAGAAGCCCGTTTTATTTCACTAGTTATTTAGATAATGCTGTAATATCAACACTATTACTTTGATTATCTTTAATAATACACTCATTATTATCTGAGGATACCTAGTAGTGTGGTTGCTTATTTTGTTCTCATGGTACAAAGCATCATGACACAAACCAGTCATCAAGGTGTTGAAAGGTTCTAAAGTAGTGGCCATACATAGTCTTGGGCTGAGAAAAGAGTAGAAACCAATTTAGACTAGTATAGCAAGTAGATCAGAATAGAAAAGAACGGAACAGGCCTT
Source organism: Donacobius atricapilla (assembly GCA_013397315.1). Taxonomy (NCBI): domain Eukaryota; kingdom Metazoa; phylum Chordata; class Aves; order Passeriformes; family Mimidae; genus Donacobius; species Donacobius atricapilla. The sequence goes on from WBMY01007785.1 coordinate 28,109, forward strand.
AGTTAGCTCTTCCATTTTAATAACCTTACATCAGGAAAAAAACGTACAACAACTGTAATTAGGTCAAAAACCTCAAAACTACTTATATACATACTAAACCTTGCTCCGGAACTCTGAAAGTAAAGAATACTGGGGGTAAATTACTTTCCCTAATTTTCTCTTATTTGGAAAGTATAGTGCTTAGAGAAAAACATTGATAGAATTGGAACCTTTATGTTTTCATGCTGGACAAAGGATAGAGAGACTTTTGTTTTGTGAAAAACTTTATATGAATTCTGTTTAAATTATAGTTCTTATTTTAATTAAAATATATATTTCCTAAAATAATTTATTAACTTCTAAAAGAAAACAATGCTTGAACTGTTTTGACACATGTTAATTTTTATTATATATTCTTCAGTGGAATGTTAAAAATAGCCACTCCAAAATACAAGCACAAGGATAATACTGTGGAATGTCAGTGACAGAAACAAAGAACAGCATTTCTCATGAAAGGTTCCAGAGGACCTTATGTTATATCAATGAATATGTTTGAGAATAGAGCCACAATTAGTATCACCCTCATACTGGAACACCCAGGAAGTTTCAGCATTCAGGGTTGTATGTGTGGTCTCGGCAGAGCCATATGGAGAAAGATGATCACCTTCCTGCTCTGTTATACTGTCATTTTGCTTTGCAAGCTGGTGTTTAAATTGCTGCCCACACACTACTCATTTGGGTGTCAGTACTGAATGTGTTTATGCCAAATCTGTTTCAGTTTATTATTCCTTAGAGGTATCTGCTTACATTTTCTATAGCAAGATATCCGGACTAAACAAATTCATGTTACAAACATAACACAATGAAAACCACAAATCATAAAAGAACAAAGAAAAAATGGTTGAAATGTATCTTTATTACCAAAATCTTTTCTGAATAATTACAGGTACAGAAAATGTTCCTTTGCTGGATTCCTGGCAAATTTCATTTTGTAGGACCCTATGTTTCATTCAAATCATCTGAGACAGGCACCTCTGAATAGATTTATTGTTCTTCAAAAGATTTCTGACTCATTTTCATGGAATTCAATGAAAACTAATTTTTTTTTTTTGTCATACTGCTGTTAGAACATAAATCATTGTCTCTCAATCTTCATCAAGATTTATGATGATTTGTCATTGTCATCTCTAATTGGGGTTTATGAAAACTGCTGTTCTGAGAATTGCCAGTACATCATGCCAATGTATGCTCCAACCATACTGTTCATACAATGACATAGCCAATTCAGGTAATGCCATTGACAATAAACTGTCATCTGTTTCAGTAATCTGTAAAAGAGCATCTGATGTGCTATGTAAATATATGTTACTTTCTCTTGTATAGTAGAAATGAACAATTTCATATGTTGCAGCATATATCACAAGGAAAAAATGGAAGGAAAAATCTACTATGGTAATCAGCAAAGGTTAATTTTTTCTTATTACTTTAAAAAATTATCTAAAGAACTATACCTTAAATTAACTATGATAACTTAAACGTGACAAAACAAATAACATTGATTTTATTAAATTACATCATGGGATAACAAAAAAAAAACCAAAAAAAACCCCCACCCCCCCCAAACCACAGTGGCTGTTTATTATTCAGAGGCCCTCAGTCTGAACACAATGATTTAATTTATCAGTTCATTACATAAAAAGAGAATGGCTTCATTAAGTACCATACGAAATTCCAGATCAGATCTTAGTTGCTACGTAGTAACATAGATACAGTAACCTTAATGGAGATTCAATGACACACATTGTTAAAAAATGCAGTTTATTGCACGCTTGACTAAAATATTGACCATGATGGTACATGAGGGCAAAATTTAATTCCTTTATGGTACTGATGACACAGGAAAATGAGGAGAAAGAGTAGGAGAAAAAAGCTAAAAGATAAGAGATGGTGGCAGAAAATGAAGAAGGCAGAAAGGAGAAAAAGAAAAAAAAAGTGGAAATAAATAAAATTTAGAAATTTGATCAGTTCCTATCTGGTTTAAGGTCAAACATTTATAGTAGATGAATTTGCACCAGCTTTTTTTAGAGATATTGAAGGACAACCCTTGATTTTGAAGATTGTAACAGATGAAGGTTTGGTATGATTTCTTCTGCAGGATGCAGAAAAAAATCTTATGCACACCTTGATCTGATTTGGTGTGGTTGCTTAGTCTTGGCTAACAAGTCAAACTCCCACCCAGCTGCCCTCCACCCACTTCTGGGAAGGAAGACAGTAATAGTGGAGAAAGCAGGGAGAGCAGGAATCTCAGGGGTTGGGACAAAAATGGAAAGTTCGCTTACAACTTAGCATTGCAGGAAAATTGACTATATTTATTGTCAATTAAAATAAATATTTAGTTATACATTTGGGTAGTGGGAAACAAAAAAGACAAACATTAAGTCTTATCCTGCTCTCTCCCTTTTCCCAGTCTCACCTTCAGTCCTTCACTCCAGTCTCCTGTCCTCCCCACCTTACTGTTGCCACTGGCCTGTTGGTGGTCTTTTCAGCAACGAATCAGGCAGTGCAGGAAGAGGGGATTACAGTCAGTTCGAGCTAGCTTCTCTCTGTCATTCCTTCCTCCTTAAACCTTTCCTCTGTTCCAGTGCAAATCCTGTGGGAGACATAATATGAAAACCAGATCCAACTAACAAGAAGAGGACAAGCAAATAAATTGGGAAAATTGGAAAAAAATGAGGAGAGTTTCTAAATAAAACATAGTAAAAAGAAAAAAGACTCAAGGAGAATGTTTTATGAATGGAGACAAAGAGAAAGGAAGGAAGCAGTGAAATAGAGACAAGCAAACAGGAATGCTAATGAAATGATGTACTAATAATATATATAAATAATAACTGTGTTATAGGCACATGTCAGAGTAGGAATCTGAGAAAAAAAATTGAAATTATTTTAAATCAGTGATTGCTTTTGACTTTTTGAGAATAATATAATTACATAAATGCTTCACATCTTTTTTTTTTTTTTAGGATTAAGTCTGTGAAGCTCTTACTGCAGTCTTGAATAAGCCAAATAATTTTCCTAAGACATTTGTGAAAAACAAAATTAAAATCCTAAAGGTGATAATTAGAGAAGCACAGTGATTCGTCTGATGTAGCCCACTGCAAATGTTAGAAATAACATAAAATCATGCCAAGAGGGCAAATGAATAGAAAGCCTTAGTCTACACATCAGAGCATTTAAATCTCCTAGAATTGAGGAAATATCAAATTATTGCACTAAAATTTGGAGGCTTTCTCATTAGGAGGAACAAACAAAACATGTTATACAGGATACTGTAGGACACTGTATAAGCAAAACTGCACTAAAATTCAGGCAGTTATATAAGTACAGCTTTAAAAAGTACCTGTTGTTCTATGTCATGGTTTAATTCTGGCTGGCAGAGAAGTACCAAGCAGCCTGGTACTCATTGCCCCCTTACTGTGGACCAGAGTCAGGAAGATTCTACTACTGATTCATTTGGTAAAGTTGGAATCTGATTTTAATTTTTAGACTTCAGTTTTCCTATTTAAGGAAAGTTGAACTTCTACATAAATATACTGCCCATCTAAATTTTTTTAGGCAAGAATCAGTTTCTGCAAGATCTCATCTTTTTATTGTCTAAACTAACCTTCCAGGAAGCCTAAACATGCAGTTTTTGCAAATAATCTACAGAGGAAAATATTCACTCTTTCTTTTTTTCTTGTATTTTCATTTAATTTTCTCCCATGTTTCTGACTCATTAGGATTGCCTCGTGAAAACATCAACAGGTCCTTTTTGAAAAGTTTTCTGCAGAGCAAAGGAACAGGAGTTTCTTACTGCTGGTGTAAATCAAATATATTCAGGTTATCAGCATACCAAGTACTTAGTGTTGCTGTTCATGTGTAGACCTTTACAAGTCTGCATTAACAGAGTTAGAAATTCTGAGGTGGAATCGCCCCATTCTCACTGAAAATTATTGATATTTCCTGCACTACAAAGTGAGATCAACATGTGTACAGGAATAAATAATTCTTTGAAGATGAAGTGTGAGTGAAATGCACTTGAAGGTTTATTTCCAATTTGGAGCAAGCCTGCTCCATCATCACGGCAGTAAAGCAATGAATTAAAACAACAGCAACAACAACCAAACAAAAACCACCAAAAAAACTTGCCAAAATAAAAACAATAGAGAATATCACCCTCCAAGCAATTACAGAAAATGAGAGAATTTCTAAAAGAGAATACCCATCTACTTACTTATACTGTCTTTTTGGAATGAGCAAAACCAATCACCATTTCTGCATAGTGTATTCCTGTTTATTAGATCATGCAATTTCTTATTTTTTAATTATTTCTCTGACCCATGGTTTGTATGTTTTATTGTTGCATTGTAGTTTTAGGAGAGCAATGTTATATTACCTGGAAAAAGCTTCAAGTGGCTATTTTGGGGCTCATGTTACCAGCTGTGTGAGGACAAATCAAGGCTTTTGCTGAACAGACTCCAGCAGTGCACAGATATCTTCCATATTCAGAGGTACCCTGGAGCTGTGTTTAACTTTTAACAGTTATCTAGGTCCCATAGAAAAATGATGTGCTGAAGTGGCGTGTTTGATTCTGCCTTGTAAACAAAGGTGTCTAGTGCCATCTGAGATGACCTGAGAGATTTAAATGTGGCTGACATATCTGACAAAGAGCCTACAGGAGATATGTGCCACTCTGGACTCATAGATGGACATCAGGAAGGATGTCCTAAAGCAATTCAAATGGATGTTGACTTCTTGTCAACAGGCAGTCAGCAAGGAGCAAATGAACTGAACCCATTGTGTCAATACCTTGTGCACTGAAATTACACTTACAGAGAGGTTAGGCTCTGAGCACTTTCATATATATAAAGGGTGTGAAATGTGGAAATGTATGCTTCTGGAATAGAACCTGTTTTTTGTGAAATATACAGAGTGACAGAATATGATGATGTGAAGAGTAATTTAGAAAGAGAGGCTAATTCTGTACATCCGAAGTGTTTCAGAGTTTGAAATACTTAGGATTAAAGGAAATTAACCACCAGTAGACAAAGAAAAAATAATCCCCAAAGTAGTTTTAAGAACTCAGTGAAAAGTGACATAGAGAGGATGTTAAAATGACTCTAAACTGCTGCTATTACCATCCTGATGGAATGAAAAATATGAAACTAAATTTGTCTCCCCAGGACAGACTGATACAGTAGCCCTGATGAAAGAGTGTCAAACTTTATTTAGTACAGTTTCCTTAGAAACAAATTTGGCTGTGAATTTTTGAGTACCAGTGCCTCATAGCTTTTCTTCAGCTGCTGTAGGGGTCATGGGGAAAAGACCTTTAGGCTTGCAGAACATTTGGCTGCTGGAAATATTATGGTATTAATCCTTAACTGCATCAGTAAAAAGAAAAACTAGTCAATGAAAAACAAGAGTGCTTTTGTTTTGTTTTGTCTTTCTTTTTCCCATGACATTGGCAGTACCTTTTTTTTTTTCTAATTAAATTCAAACTAGGCCAAAAAAAAGAAGTGGAATTTGAAAAAGATTCTGGACAAAATGTATTTATCCTCTTACATAAGTCTAAATGTTATAGTTTATGTGAAATAGATTTTCTTGTTTATTTGTGAGTTCTTCTCAGAAATAGTAGTTGTTCACATGTTTTATATAGGAAACAGTAGTATGCAACTTTGCAGTATTTACTGATAATCATAAAAAATGAAACACAAAACCACTTGAAATTTGATGGTATTCTATGTCAGTGCCATGTATAGTCCAAAGCACATTGTAGAATATGCAGTGTTTGTTACTTTTTTCAAAGACCACGTTTAAAGAAGAAATTAACTTCAAAACTGGAGTGTAATAGAATGTGATATTTTGAATACTATCTATCTCATAGCACCAGCAGAGAAGTCAGAATTAATTCTCTAAGCTTCAAAATAATTTGTTAAACTTCTACCAGTTCAAACTGGTGAAAGATAAATGTGGAAAAAAATGTTCTGAGATAATGTACTTCAAATGACATATCCTTACGAAAGGATAAATATAAAAAAAGATTTTTAGAACTGAGAAACAATGAATTCTTTTGCAATGACTGTAACGTTATATCCTTCAGAATTGCTTTGTACAGTTCCAAACTGTTTGGAGACATAGACTGTTTCCAAAGAAATTCATCAGTTTGCAAAGAAAATCTTGGTTCTGAAATGAAAGCAGTTGCAAAAGACATGCATAATTTAAAAAGAATCAGTGAAACACAAAGAACCTATAGACAGGTTTTCCTAATTGTGCATAAAAAATCGTCATATAAAATCAAAGTAAATTAAGTGCTTTTGTAATATTTTTGATACTTGAATTTAAAGAAAAAAACTAAAATTTTACCTATCATAATGCATAGTTTAGACATTTGTCATTCTAAATGCATCATTCAAATGGGCACTCCTAGCCAGGAAAGATATTCTATGATATTTTTCAATAGAAATAAATGTTTATGCTCTAGTTCTGGCCAGATCCCAATTTACATATTCCTTTTATATTCTACAGTTGCAAACTTTTGACCTTGCAAAGGAAGAAATATTTCTCCATTTCTTTTCGTGCAAACTGGTTTATTTGGCTGTGGCAGATCAGATGCCACCTTTCATGTAACAAGTACTAGGATTTCATTACTAGACAGAAACACATGATATGCTTTGGGATACTTGGAAAGGAAATTACTACTTAGCTTCTAAATGCTATTAAATATTTCCTGATTTTAATTGTACATATTTTAATTCCCCTAAATATTCTGGCATGCATGAACATAAGCTAGATTTCCTCTAACTTATAGATGTTATCATTATTTTAAAAGCAGCTTTAAAAACACGCAAAATCTGTTCTCTGTTTCTGACCAGCCAATCTTTTGCGTGGTTGACAAAGGTTTGCAAACTTGGTAGCCTGTGTTTAAAACAGCTATTTAGCTGGACCTGAAACATCTGCACCGGGCTGAAAACAACTTCTGTTGCATAAATGCAGACACATTGAGAAACTTCTTAAAGAAGAAAAGAAGGTATAGAAGAACTTGTTCCATGCAAGAGCACCCTTCAAGGACAAAAGAGTGGTGGTGTGGGATAGGGAAGTGCTCACCTTACTGCACCTCCCGAAGCTGGGGTCCTGAGGGCACAAATACATGTGTCTGGCTCCCCTACTCCAGCCCGCTGGGATATCCATCCCAGACACCAGCTGCCAGTTTCTGATGCAGGATGCGGCAGGATGCTGCTTTCCAGACCCACCACGAGACTGCCCAGCCGGCCCCCAGGGGCCTTCCACGGCTCCTGACAGCCTGGAGCGGAGAGCAAGCCCAGGCAAGAAAGTTGTCATGGCACATTGTATTCTTCTGCCGCTCCTGCTCTGTCATCGGTGTCTTACATTGCATAAACTCGTGTAAACTACGTCCATGTGTACATCCAACTTGTCTAAATCAGAGACATGAAGTCTGGAAACCACAGATGGCTTCAGATGTCACTACCTTAAATGGATTGCCATAGAAATTAGGAGCAACAACTACTCCTGTAAATAACATTTGCAATTCAATAACTATAATGTGAATTTTACCATATAATTAAAAAAAAAAATCAAAGACCTGAAATAGAGTATTTTTAGAATTTAAAAAAATGTCTATAATGTAAATTCACCTGCTTCTACACATGCAGAATGACACTTAAGACCTGAGCACACACTTAGGGTCCCTGCTACATTCCATGATTATGGTTGCAGAAATTTTAAGCATTTATGTAAGCAAAGATAAAATGAGGTAAAGTTCTTATGAATAAAGTAAAAAAATCCCCCAAACTAGGGAGATGAATATTATTTTCCTGTCTTGTGATTCTCTTCTGAACAAAATTCTGTCTGACAATATTTGCAATACTTTAACATAGAGAAGCAACTTGAAACCATATTTTCAGAATTTCTGTGTTCTTTCATTGCACTTTAAATAAATTGAACTTGTGCTTTGAATATATCTTAAAGTATTAAAATGCTTAGGGAGCTGAAAACCAAGTTGATTCTTTTGCATGCCCGCCAAACAAAACTAATAAAACAATTTTTTTCTTAATTTTGGTTTGCATTTCTACTTATAAACATAACAAAGGGAAAAACTAGTGCAATCTAATTACAAGAGTCTTTGTGGAAATGTATTTGTATGTCTAGGAAGTGTTTTGATGTTATAATAGTAGTTTTTAAAAAGATTTTACTAAAAACACTACAAATCAATGATTTTTATATGAAATGCAGTTTTGGATTATACATAGTAAGAAAGGTCTAGTTAAAAAAAGTCTTGAAAATGTGGACAAAAAGATACAAACAAAATTAGCCTATGCAGTGGTAAAAACAATAATTACTTTTAACTGACACACAGGTGGAGAAACTTAAAACTGTTAAGAATTTACCTATTTTTCATCTGTTTACAGCTCAAATTCAACTTTAACATTCTTACAAAGTGGAACCAAGTAATTTAAATTACTCTGTAAGTATGAAGAAAGTAAATAAAGCATTTTGAAAGGCTTAATGGAATTAAATTAAAATATAATTCCATTAAAACTATTATTTAATAAAATATTTTTCATAGATTCTAAAGTCAATCATTGAGCAATATTAAAAAGAAAAGTTGACTCTCCCTTACAATGTACCAACTTGAATTTCAAAATCATAGGATTATTTCATAATTGCTTGAAGTTAGAACATTATTTCAGTTACCAGCAATCAGCTGTTTAAAAATAGTGTCCCTAAATCATAGATCTATATTTTTTTTCTGGGCCATTTTCCCCTTAAAAATTGACTTGACATTTAAAACATCAGCTTTTTCACAGTGTGCATCCCATCTGCAATTACGCTGCAGCCCACTCAGCTCTGTCCTTGCAATAGCAATAAACCTATTAAAAAAACCCACCTGCAGATGGATAAAATGGACAGCTATCCAGCACACACACACAAAAAGACAAAAAGATAGAAACAACGAAAGAAAAAAAGATGATTTAAATAACCAGGCATTCTTACAGACACCCATTACACCCTAGGGTGTGGAGTATAGTATTTGAACAAGAAAGGCATATTACATACTGAAGTCTCTTCCCTCTTTGGGTAATTATAGGCACCAACAGTAACCGACCTCTCTTTCATACAAGAATGCTAACATAGTGGAAGCAGTCATTTAATATTATCTCATAAGCTTTATTTGTAACATGGAAGAGCAAATTAGTGAGAGTGCTTGTGTCCTTTATCATAACTGGATAAAACCTTATGTCATGGAATGAGGATAAAAGGCCTAGGTTACCTTGCTTGTAAATTTTATTTGGATAGTAGCCATTTCAAAGGCTCTAAAATTCTTCATAGATCATGGTAGATGTGTTTGATCAATCTATTTACATAAATTTCTTTTATTCATTCAGTTTCTAGCATGACTCCTAATTTACAGTGTCATACAGAGGGAATGAGAGCAAGTAAACCTGCAGTATGTTCTGGGACCCTGTGTCTACACAAGTTGTGGTACCTGGACCACCTCATTTAAAGTTTTTTTTTTTTAATTCTTCTATTCTACGGAGCCACCAATTGTGTAACTTATGAAGATATAATCTCCACCTTACCTTCTTGCTTCTGTATTGAATTATAAATCTTATCATGGAATTTATGAATCATATAAAAACTGGAAAAATCTGAAAAAACATGAAAATGTAGTTCCAATGAAAATTTACATATATACAAGTCTTTTCATGAGCAATGCAAACTGTCAACTTTTAGTTAATTGATTCTGTGCTTTCTATTTGCGTTCACCTACACTGAAGAAGCTTTAATATTTTTAATTGCTGTGGAGATTGTAAAATCTTTCTTTTGTACATGCTCGTGCATTTATTATTATACAACAACAATAGCAATAACAAGAATAATAACCAAAAGAATAACAACAAGAATATCAAGAATAGCAGTAGTGCAGTACAATCATGCTGAAGCCTTTACCTCAAAAGTGATATTTAGTGTGTCTCTCATCCAGTCACAAAATGAGAATTTTCACAAAATCTGTAGAAATTTAAGCCGAAATGTGTTTGGAATTCACATAAATATTCAAAACCTGAAAGGTAGAACCTGAGAGACAAGATGTGGTGCATAGAAAATAAGAAATTAGTCTAAACTGAAAAGAAACTATATATCAATTTTGTTTTCTACTCAAAAGTTTTAAAGTCACATCTGACTTTATTAACATCTTGAAGAAAACTTTCATTGCAAGCTAAAATATTAAAGAAGAACATCCCTAAAGTGCTGCTGAATAAGCATGAATTTTCTTGCTCTAAGTTGCTTGTCTAATTCAGAAGGTGGTGGCAGACAGCCAAACTTCCTTCCTAGATGTTAAGACTATACCATAAAGTATCCTTAATGTAGTTTTCAACTCTTCTGTTTATCTCCCTGGGGATAAAAGAACCCACTGTTTTGAAGTGTCAGATTTTATACTGTGTTACAGTGAGTTATTTTTATTTATCTTCCATTCTATATTTTTCGGAGGCATATATAAAAGAGTCTTCAAAGTGTTATTGCTACTATTTCAGCTTTTTTCATATTTAAGTTTTGTTTTGAAGGATCATCCAGAAAAAAACATATAGCTTATGTCCTGATAATTAGACTACCAGTATCTTTTGTTCATCATTTTTTTTCTGCCTTTGGAAGACAAAAGGAATCTGCCATTCTAAATCAGGTTTTAAATAATATTGCAGGCTACTTGAGAGCAGAAGATGTTGCATTTTACTACAGCTTCCTTCCTGTGCTGTGTAGATAAGAAATATCTGTGTTGTCTCTAGTTTAATTGCCTGCAAACGTTTGAGGTTACTGAGATGGGCTAAGGCCAAGTCTCTCCCATGCTTAGGCTCTCCCCAGTCCAGCAGCAGATGTAGAGATGCACACAGTCAGGAAAGGAATTCCAACGTCCTGAATGCATGCCATAAAACCTGGTGATGCACACAGTATGCAAGTGTTTTCAGGAAATATATGACTGGCATAATACCCTTTTGTGACTCCCTGTCATTAAAAGTGACAGATATGTTGCACAAAGATAGGCAGTTCTAGTGAAATGTCCATGAGGAGTTGCTCTTTGGCAAGAGAATCCTCTAGTGACCTGTAACCCAAACCATCCCTAGTCATTTATTTCCCTTCCTGAGGGGAAAAAAAAAAGAAAGGAACAAAAAATAATATCAATGAAAAGTCCTTCCTGCTCAACTTTAATGAACCAAAAATCGTGATTTCTTAAAATTCAAATTTTCTTGAAAGCCATGAAGCTGAATTTCCATCAGGAAGTGATTAAAGTAGGAATTGTCTAAATAGAAATATAAAATATAACTTTTAGCTGCTTATAGAGCTGAGGCCTGCAAATCTCTTTAGGATATATTTAATTTGAAGAAGAACTACTGAAAACAATTCCTCTCAGAAATGTTTATAGCTATATCTAAGGACTCCTAAAGTGGTTTGCCGTAGGAAATCATAGTTTTTCTCTAGAAGTCAAGGTAGAAAATCAGCGTCTGATTCATCAGTGACTTTATTTGAACACTGAATTGGCAGCATGGATATGGCCCTTGAATAAGTAGATTTCTTCACTCATTTACAGGCATGTATTTAAGTGTATGTGGCAGAACAGGAATAGAAGCACTGATCTTGGCTTCAGCTCCATAAAGCTGCTCCAGCGAAAAAAAGTAGGACGGAGAAATTTTGGGAAATATTGTTAAAATATAGAAGGAATAAAAGGTGAGAAAACACATTTTTCTCTAGCAATTGTTAGGAACTATGATGGACCTATTATAAGCTGGGATATTATACCATCTCTTCCTATTTGGCCTTCTTACCTACATATATTTTAAAAATTTCATTTTACTGTCTCTTAAGTGTGCACAGATAGTCAAAAGCAGAGTTATTTTAAGCGTTTCGGTTTTATATTTTATAAACAGTGTAATTAGAAAGAGATGTTACTAGAAGACTTTATGTAAAAAAATCTGAAATTACAATCACATCCTCCATCCTGAACTTGAAGCACTCTAGCACTCACTGCAGAGAACACTGAGAAGTTGAACTATGCTTTGTAATAATAAATTATTAAACTGTCCGCTTGTAGCTCTTCCAGATATTGGTGGTAATGATTATCAAGCTTTTCTGGGTTGATAACATTTTCCTTCATGAAAATGGCTTATATCTCCTTCGACTTCCTAGCGTTCTTATTTTTATGCATTTTCTAGTTCCATAATTTTTGAAAATTCTTCTCTCATTTGCTATTTTAATCTATGCTATTCCCTACTGTGTCACTGTACTTCTCTCTACTCCTGTGTCATGCTGTCCTCAGGCTAACACGAATAGCATTATGTACATCTCGGAGGTTAGATGCAAATCTAGACTAACATCTTCTTGTGAACATGGCCTGCAACATCTCTCTTATGTCTGTTCAAAATGCTCAGATATGGAAAACTGGGATAAACCTAATTCCAGCTGGAGTACTACAAGGAATAATACATATTCTCATGCCAGAAGGTACAGGACATGCTTATCTATGTGTTTGTCTGACACTTGCATCCGACAGGGAGTAAGGCTCCCTTGATGAAGAAACTGGAGTCCAGATGCACAGACATTTAGGGACCAAGCCCCAGGTGGTGCTTGGAGGAGGAGATAGAGAACACAGCGCTTCTTGTTGTAGCAAAAGCATTGAGAACCAGTTATTTCAAACACACTGAAACCACAAAGATGGAAAACTAAATCCTGCTCTTAGTTAAGAGGTAATGTTGAAATATTTCCAGCTGAAGTTTCTGTTCTATTCTATTCTATTCTATTCTATTTCTATTTCTATTTCTATTTCTATTTCAAAGGTAATAGTTCACAGATTCATGTGGACTAAAATGTCCTTACACACTGCACAGCAAAGCCTGCCCTTCAGTCACTGTAGGGAAGGGCATGGCAGGGACCCCCAGGGAAGGCTGCACACCAAAGGAAGCGAGAATGGCGGCAAGGCAGCTGGAGCTGGCTCACCTGCAAGGTGTCAGCATGTTGAACAAGGAAAGTAAGGGTCAGACTTAAGTCTGGAAAGAGGTATCAGGGCCAGTCTGAGGCCAGTGATAATTCAGCAAGTCTATTGTGATGAGTCAAAGTCACATCAGGAAGTCATGTCTAGGTCTGGGCCAGGGAGGTAAAGTACCAGGTTCAGGTGTAAACATTCCAGCCGTGGTGCAGCTCAGGATCAAGCTTTTGAGCCACTGACCAAACAAGGCTTCTATGGAAAAAAACTATTAAACCCCTTGTTTCTCTCTCACTTCCCAAAAGCTCTTAGTCAGGAAGCTGACATTGGCCTTGGCTAGCTGAAGTCCTTAATTTATCTTAACTAAACTCATGGAACTGGAGATGAATTCTGGATTCTGTCAGGAACTTTTAACCTCTGTTGAGTCAGTGGATTGTTTAGTAAATCATGGGATATCTTATCAGTTCTAGACAATATCATTTGTAAATCTGAAGAAGACCAATACGTATCTTTGTTAAGAAATGCAGCCAGAGTAACTCCTGGATAAGAGTGGATAAAATCAGCTTTGGATCAAGACAGTAAAACTGCCTGAACTCTCCAGAAGAACTGAAGGGAGAACAGGCTAACTGAGTTAACAGGCTTGTCCACGGTGAATATCCGGGGGTAGACCCCGAGGGCCCAGGTAGTCCTGAAATGTGCTCTGTGAAAGAAAGGACATTCTTTCTCTTGGATGGGTGCTTTTATCAGTCTCCAAAAAGAAATGCAGCATGAAGCATGAAATCATGACTTCCATCTTGTAAGAAGCAGGTGGCAAATCAGCTGTTTGAGCGAGATATTCTTATGAGGTAAATCTAGACACGGTCAAATTAAATGTGATTCTTTTCCCTTTTATTTATTCATCTGTGTCTTTATAAAATTTGTTACTCTATTATCTATTCTAGTTGGTATGAATAAATTGTGCCTTTTTACACTTGTCTTAACCAGGAGGTCATTTAATATTCTTCCCCTTAGGATATGGGGAATAACTTGTGATGCAGCAGCAAACAAACAAGGACTCAAAGAGCCACCAGAGGACTTTCACTGCATCAAAAGCCAGGAGTGATCACCTGTGCTAGCTGTATGTATAGGGAGAAAAAGAGTTACAATTTTTTATCAGGTTTTTTTAATCACTAACAAGATTTTGGGTGAGTCATGGGTGGCTTTGTACTCTTGCAAAGTACTTTTAAATTTTTTCTTAAGAAAAGAAAAAAAAAAGAGAAAGAGAAAGAGAAAGAAAGAGAAGAAAGAGAAAGAGAAAGAAAGAGAAAGAGAAAGAGAAAGAGAAATAAAAGAAAAAGAAAAAGAAAGTTCCAGAAATAATTTCATTATGGTAGGGCATAGGTCTTTCATGCACCATGTTTTTCATCTTTTGTTTTGTGTTCATCCATTATTTTGATATTTCCAGTGAAAAATGAGGTGCATAGTCCCCTATATTTTTCTGAAATTCTAGCAATCACAAAGAAAGATCTGTTTCATCTTTTTTCAAAAGCAGACCTGCTTCTTAAGATGCAATTACTGCATCTCAACAAAAGTAATCCATTTAAAATATTTCAGTGGCATGCATGAATGTATGAGGTAAAGGGGGACTGAGGTTCTTAAAAACATATTTTGAATACTTTAGAATCTAGGAATTGTGTGATCTCAGTCCAAAAAGTGTTCTAACTCTGTTCAAAATAATTAGGAAACGCTGGATGCAGAATGAGTTTGGATTCATATATTAAGGGTAAATAATAATTGAATTTCATGGTAAATGCTTCATTTTTCTTTCCCCCAAGAAAAATCAAATATGAAAAATATGGTAAAGTAAATTTAATTCTTACATTTAAGAAAACCTATTTAGAGCCCAACCTGCAGGAAATCAGTAATGGCATCACTTTTTTAATATTTCTCCTTCTTTGTGACATACATCTATCCAGTTAGAAACCTGAAACAGCACAATTTGAGTTCTGTGCTCAATTACAAATAATCAATGTGATTTCAGTACATGAGGTAAACTATTTACAACCAGTTTGTGTGGTTTCAGACAATGCAAACAAAGAAAAAGGATCAACGTAAACTCTCTGCTCTAGAAAGAATTTCAGTGTTTCTGGACATATTACAAGTACCATGTAAAATTTTTTACTAGGATTCCTTTACTTCAATTTATATTAATATAACCAAGGAAATGCAAATTTAAAAAATTATGGCTTGTGCAAGGTTAAATTGTAATGGATGTTGAGGAAGAGCAAACTTGAAAAAATATTATACTGGGGTATACTCTTCTCTTGGGTTGAATAGTACAGACAGAATTGTATCTTGTGCCATTGTCCCTGGCATCAGGGCCTCTTCTAGGCTGGCACTGAGGCACTGACACACTGTGACACAGAGCCGCATTCTTGGCTCTTAGTCTTGTGTGTGAAAGTTTACACTTGATAATGCATTCTAAGAGTGCTGTTGTCAGTTGGCATTGTGAATTGAAACGTTCATTGCATGAATGTTTAAGCCTACAAAACCAGTTCCTGCAAATATATAAGCCATTTGAATATTTAAGCCACTTTGACAATTATATTTCCTCCAACTGGTTAAATTTGGAGAATTTGCCTTGACTAGACATCATATATGTTGTCTGTCTGGACATTTTAATTATTGGTTTCCTCCATCAATTTAAATGAAAAAGTAGTTTTAAGCAAGAAAATAATATTAAGGTGCCTTTAATGAATTTTAATTACTCTTTAAACAAACAATAGTGGTGAAATTCATTAAAATTTAATTTCAGAATCACAGTTCTGAATATGTGCAAACAACACTAAGTCTCAAGCACATACTGAGGTTATTTTAAACTTTGAAGGTCATAGACAAGTGGATAATGCCATTTAAATATTCAAAACTATTAACAGGTAATATAATGTTCAATATCTCATTTTCTATCTCAAAGACATAATACACACATAGGTGAAAATAAAAATACCAAGGCTTGCCAAAAAAAGAAAGAAAATATTTTTCTATTGTTGTCACTGGAAAACAGTTGTTTAATGAATCTGTCCAAGTGTATAGGACATAGGAAGAATGTGTTCAGAAGAGGAGACAGTTGTATATACACTAGGTTATTCTTAGCTCAGTCTTTTCCATAATACTGTCCAAGAAAGTGGGGTATATTATCATCTCCAGGGCATCAGTATATATCCAGATATACTGTTTTGCTCTGTGCTTCTATGCCCAATATACACTGGTATTACTTAAGTCTTGGAGTGTGACTCCTATTTTACATAAAGTGTCAAGCACAAAATTTGTAAAACAAAATTGCAAAGCAATGAAGAAAGCCAAGTTGAGCCCAGAAATATGTGTTAAATGAACTCAGTAATCAAACTGTGATACATATTTAACATATGTTGAATTAATTTATTCTGAATTCTTTTTACCTATTCTGAGAGACATTTTTTTTTCCACCAGCTCTGATGCAGTTGATTTACTATAGATTTATACAGAAAAATGCATGGTGAGATTTTTTTTGTTCTCTGCACTATATTTACAATTTTTACAAAAGCATATTACCATATACATGCCAGAAAAAATTCTAAGAAAAAGTAATATGACATATTATGGTTGGATGTATTCATTCATATATCTTGAGCCCTGTGAGGACATTAATCTGAACTCTTCAATCACAAATGGCTCTAGGCCTAATTTTATTTCTGTACTGAGATGTAATGTGGTGATTCATAAATTTTTTATTTCTTGATTTGGAGCAGTTATCTTTCAATATCCGAACAGGCCTCACAGAATTTGGAAATGTAGCAAGCCCTCCGTCTCTCAATGACTACGTCTTCATGCCTAACTTTTGTCTAGTCCAGCTGTGACCCTACCCATAGCCTCTAAATATTAAACTGTTCTTTGTGACTTGAATGTCCAGATTAGTTTTGTGGGCTTTGTAGAGTGCAGCAGTAAATTGAGGTCTTTGTCCTAAAATGTATGTTGTTTTTAACCTTTAACATACTTTTTATATAACCTACAGTCACAGTCAAAACAGCCCACAATGAAGCTGTTGTAAAGTCAAACAACAGTCCTTAATTTAGCCTTTGTCAATTTAGCAATAAACCTATTCTTTTTCTCCCGAAACTAAATGTAATTGGTCTGTCAGTACTAACTATAGCATCAGTGGCTCATGGTGGAGCAAACTCTGAGCCACTTCTTACCAGTTTTGTGTTCTGGCTACTGCATAATGACGAACTGACACTTTTCATGCAGTTGTGTGTGCGCACATCTGTTCTTAAACCAGTTCTGTCTCCATTCTTAGTTGTCATTGCCTGGCAAAAACCTAGTCAGAGGTTGCCCACACATCCCATTCTGGCTTCAGACATTTAGCAGGATGAAGACATCGTCTTGTGAACCATCCATAATTTTAAATGCAAACCACACTTTAACCTCAACCACTGTGATTCATCCTAATCTAATATTAATACTAATATTTCCACTGAAAGGCTCTCCACATGTCTGCCAAAACTGTGAAAGAAACCAAAGACAATGATACCTTCAGTTTCAGGGGCCTTGAGTCATTAGTTTGTATTCAAATTAGGATGTACACTAGAGCCATAGTTCAGTGTTTTGGGGGCACAATTTAAACTCTGAAGAATGTGCAGAAAATCCAGTGCATTATGGCCTTCCCTTTTACTCCAAACACTGCCAGCCTTAACTACATACTGAAGTAGGAATGATTTTTCATGTTGCAGGTTAACTTCCACTCGCCCTTTCTTTTATAGTGATGGACACTGTTGATGATGCAGAATGCAGAGGCAATGACACATCCCTTCCACATTGTCTTCAAGAGGTACCAGGTGGCTTGGCAGATGAGTTTGTAATGTCCTCCCTACCATTTGGATATGCAAGAGTTCAGTTGGCATGCCATTGCAACTGTTTCAGGTGTCTGTAAGCCCCTGCTTCAGGAACAGCTTTGGAACCGAGAACCTAGACCTCAAACTCCAGGTTACCGGTATGACAGTATTATCAACTTCAGTACTTCCATTTCTGGGAGAATAGAAGGTACCTCACATAAGTTCTTGGTATTTTTCATCTGCAGTTGTGAGAAGCATTTAAAAATTTGAACTTTAAATTTTGAATGTTGGGTTTCATTTCCCACCTTAGAAAGTGAGGTGTTTGAAAACCACAGTAGAATACAGGGAGATTCTGAGCTAATTTTCATCTCAAATTCTTTTTATACAAATTGCAACATTTGAAGGACATGAGAATACCTCATCAAAAATTTTTCTTTGTTATTTCCAAAGAAATTTCAAAATACTGGGATTTATTAAAAAAAAAAAAGTTAGATTTTAAAAAGATAAGGAGAACAGTCTGCATTTTTTGGAAATCTGAACTCTCTTAGACTCTATAGATCTTATTTTACCAAGCATGGAGACACAAGCCATGAGCTATCTGGCATGCAATGATTCTCCTAATCAAGGCTATTTTAGGAAAAAGCCCAACTCCATATAACCTTTTTATGATAGACTAGGAAATCAGTTGCTCACCCAGATTGTCGCATTCTTGGTTTTCTTACTATGAAGATCTTTTTGGCCGATTTTTTCAATTGTTTTTAATTAAAAAAAATAAACATGTAATTAATAGATATCAAGCTCAGGGAGACACTTCGGGTCAAGGTTTGATAATCCTTACCAAGTTCATAGTTCTTCACTCAATGGTTTATGAGAGGAAGTTGTCTTTATTACGATGAAATGTCGTGCATGTATTAGAAAGACACCTGAATATAGACATAAAGGAAGCAGGGCTTCTGGGAAGAGACAATAGTTTTTATTAACTAGCAGATAAACGTGAAAAAAATCAGGCAAGCCTGGACTTACTGCCTCTTTAGCAAGGCTTCAAAGAAGAAAACAGTCTTTGAGTAAAATGGTTGTAATGTCATTGCTTCTTTAGTTTAAAGAAAATGTCTTCCTCTCAGAACTTCATTGGCTGCAGTTTTGAGCTATTGCTTTTTCTAGCTAAACAAAATAACCAGCTACTTGCAAATAGTCTTTTTGTCAATCCTGGTAGGCTCCAACAAAGTAATTTCTAACATCCCTTTGAAAAGCTATATAAATGAACATATTGGAGTTTCTTTTTTACTGAAGTACTATAATTGAAATTTTACAGATAGGAAATCTGACTTCTTGGGTTTGTGGTTAATGCATGACTTTTTCCTTTATAAAAAAATAAAAAGAAATAAAAGAAGATTTCTTTTATTCCTGAGCACATTCTGCAGGTCGTGTATTTTGAGGAAGAAATTAAAAGAGAAGATTTTAAATCCTTTTCTCTGAATAGAAGTACATAGTCAACTGTGGTCAGTCTCAGAGAGCCTCTGTGACAACATAAGAGCACTTGGTGAGACAGATATTTGGAAAAGACATTGAGAGGCATAAACCACCCACACACTGTTTTGTGACAGACCTTATAAAAAGGGAGTTCAATGCTGACTTCAGTGAGGCTAATATTCAGTTTCAAGGTAAGAATAAGTAAAATTGAAATAAAAAATCTGAGTGGCATTTTGAAAGATCTGTTTGACATCCTGTGTCTTGTTTATTTTTTCTGATGAGAAAGAACATTATCTTGTAACAGGGAACAATTTCTAAATGTCAGTGATTTTTCTTCTCTTTGGGAACACAGACAATGTCAAACTGGGTTTACAAAAATTTCCAGTAAATCAGTGTCAGATATATATTTGGCGTAGCTAAACTCAGAAATTGAATTTCCTATTGTACCCCAGGAAGCAGAATAATAAGCAGATCCACATGTACTAACAAGGAAAACACTGCAATCTGAATTCCTGAAAGTGAAGGACTTAGGAAGAGCACGACTAGGCAGCTGAAAGCAGGCAGTATGGTGAATATGATAGGTGAAATAGAGCAGCTGAAGTAGTCCCAGTAAATAATTCTGATATTCTTGGTACTATGTACTTTCAAAATCAGAACTGCTCTGTTAGGCCTCTATATTGCCCATTGCTAGGCATTGGACCTGTCTACATTAGAAAAAAACCTAGAATACCACTGTAGGCACTCTTTGTTAATTCACTTTCCTATTATACCTCATTAAGATTGCTTTTTCTTTCTTCTAATTCTACTTCTGAAAGGCAGTAAACAAAAATTTTAAAAATAATACTTTTTCTTCCAAGGTGAGTATACCATCAATGGACACTTGGATGGAATAGTTACTGGGGTCAATGTGTAAACAGAAGTGATATTGAAAAATAACCCCTATAGATTTCCTCCATGGGGAAGCTCTTTCTTTGAAGTGCGGTGATTTCCGCTGCTAAAACTTGAAGAGGAAGTAAAAAATCAAGTCTTGGGGGAAAACGAATAAAAAAAAAAGCAAAAGTTGAATCCCAAATCAAAGCCTCCTGTGCTGTTTTTTGGTAGGTATCTATCCAGTTAGTTCAGATAAAAAACTTAGGAATTTTACTTCTTTTAGGATGAGTAACTGACCTGAACCCAAAAAGAGAACAGAGCAATCAAGGTCAACGTCTAAACAGATAAACTTCAAATGTGAAAGTTAAAAAGGCTTAACAAGGGAGAAATCTGCTTTAAAAATGTTACCTATATTTGCAAAATAATTCGAACAACTATTGTCATGAATTAAAATTTCAGTGCATCAACAATGTCAATTTGCTTCAAACTTAATTCTTACTGAAGATTGGTAATTTCATAAATAAATATTGTGATGGTTATTGTGCCTACATTTTTCATCATATTTTTAATTTCTTTCTGTTATGTTTTAAATTGGTCTTCACAAAGTGATAGCTGAAGTGATAGTCTCATTAACAATAGCATGTTAATATTTACACGGTTGGTCATGGTTAATTACTACTCTTCATTAAACACAACACATCAGGAAACTGTGGAGGGCTTCTGAAGAATGTATATCCCATCACTGCTACTCAGTGACCTAAATCAACCTTAATCCAAAGTCTGCTGTGATGGAGTTTCTAGTCCTCTGCATCTGAGCAATTAGCAGAGAAAGAAAAGGCACATGTGCAAAACTTCATGCACATAGACATAGCAAAAGTGTTCTCACAGCACTCGTGGTGTGGAGGACCCATAGTGAGC
The DNA here is from genome assembly GCA_013397315.1 of Donacobius atricapilla. Lineage (NCBI taxonomy): Eukaryota > Metazoa > Chordata > Aves > Passeriformes > Mimidae > Donacobius > Donacobius atricapilla. The sequence continues at coordinate 49,220 of WBMY01007785.1, forward strand.
CTGCAAGCATTGTGCATAGCTGAGCTGGGCAGAAGAGCTCCTCAGGGAAAGAAGAGGTAGGACTGGGTGAAAGAATGAAACTGGTAGGCATGACATGTTAATGAGCTGTGTCAGAGCCATCTGGGGTTTGGGGAAGAAAATTGCAACTCGAGATTAAAGTTATCTTTTTTTTTTTCTGTTCAGGGCAATGTTCTTTGGAGCTGTCTAAGAACACTTAGTAAAGCAAAGAAGTCAAGGAAGAATCCTGCAGATGAGCTTTTTCAGTCCAACAGCTCACTGACTCCAACTAGCTGTTTTATCCTTAAACAAACAGAATACCTGATCAGCTTCCAAAAGGAATTTTGTCTTGTAAAAACACAATTATTTTTACATTATTTCACTGCTGGTCATTTAGTTCTTGCCAGATAAGAAATGAGCCCATCTCTTTCACTTCTTGCATTCCAAGTACCAAGATGGAAGAAAATTCTGAGACTCTCTCTGCATTAAAGATCAAGAAGAGGCTCTGTTTGTTTGTTTCTTTGTTTTAATCTCCCAGTCAAGTGACTTCTAAAGGTTCAAGTTTCTAAATAGCTAATGCCTCTATTATTAGTATTCTTTCATGATTGTGACTAATTTTACATATCTACCCTGTTTTGCTGTCCTCCTTTTCTTTTCTGCCTTTAAATAAAAGAATTTAACCTTACTAGGGTGAACAGATTCTGTCAGCTAACAACATGACCAATTAAAGAAGTATTCAATGACAAAGGAATGACCTGTTGTCTCAAGAATGGGTAGGAAGTGTTGTACCTTCTTAACTGTACTTCTACTGATAATTAACATTTTGTACCTTAGGTGGATTTCTGAGCAGGTTATGTATGTAGCGATATCATGGGACGATTGGCAATGCTTTTGACAACTGTTTTTATTTCTCCCGCTCTGCCTTCATTTTTGTCTCTACACACACACACACACACACATATAATATTGAGTTTAATTCTGTTTCCTACTATGAAGCATATAAAAACTGATACAATCATAACGGGTTGGACAAACTACTTGGAAACCTTTCACATGATTCAGCACACTGTGGGAATGTAAAATGGAGCTTTTTTGCAAGCTGTCCTGCCTCTGGAACTACAAGGGAAGGTGGCAATATAGGTCCAGCACCTGTAACCCTTACAGGACAGTACAACCAAAATGAAGAATCAGATGGAAAGCAGCTTTGCAACCGATTTGTGAAAAATGAAAACAGTTTTTTTCTTCTTGGTTACCTACAGATTTATTATGTACATGCTACAATTTCTGTCAAAAATAACAATGCCTCTATTGAGAAGATGGTAATATAAGAGGAAGATTTACCCCACTGTTTCCTATAAGCCAGCCTCATAGATTTTTCAGATAAATAATGGCAAAAATGTCCAAAATATATGCATATATCTCGCCCATATATGTATGGCTTGGGGAGTTGGGGAGAGATGGAGGGAGAATTCCACATCCCTGAGCAAAGCATAGCTACATTAAAAGTGTAGGTGTAAGAAAAAGCCATCCATTTTTTTTCTGTGACTGATTTGCAAAAGTTCCCATTTGACAATATGAATAGCAGTGAACAGTTCAACATAGGCACACAGAGTGCATCAGAGAGGAAATGTATAAGTTTAAGGACTATTATATTTGCACATGATGAGATCTGCTTTTCTGTTCCTGGAAAGACTGCAGAGCTGGCAGTAAAGACTGTCTTGTTCCTGTGTGTATGAGCCAACACATTGAATACCTGAGTTTCCCCACAGTATTAAGCTGTTACAACAGTGGCAGGAAGGACAAAGTGTTTGGGAGAGATGTGCTGTTTAATCCTACATGGTTTAGCAGACCACTTTTTGCAATGACAAAGACTGATTTAATGGAGCTGTTATAATTCTAAAGCTCAATTTTACTAGACACTGTTTTTTTTTTTTATTAACTAATGAATTTACAATGTGAAACTCTTGCAGTACAAGGCAGAGAGCATTACTTTGATGTTGACTCTCAGCTGTATAACATTCCACTACAATGAAATTTCTGGGGTAAAAATGTGGCAATAAAATGATTTATGGTGTTTTTATCAATAGAAATAAGAATAGAAAAAGGCTGAGGGTGGGAGATGTGTATTGTTTGTTTGTTAGACTCACTAAACTTTATACTGAAGAATGAAAAGTAAATTTGATTTAATAAAAGTATTTATAGATTGTAATGATGAACATCAATATGCCAGCCACTATCATATTTCCTCTTGGTCTATAGTCCATAATTCTGCTCAGTTCTCCTAAATAGGCATAAAAGAAAACAGATATCTCAGAACAGGAGGCAAAGCAACAAGAAAGGTAACAGAATCAATAAACTACTGAAAAAGAAATACAGTAGGGAAAAGCAAGTATTTTCCCTGTACCAGTGTCCATCTTTCAGCTATGATAGATAACTATGCTTCCTTGGTGTTTTGTTTGTGGTTGTTTTTTTGGGGTTTTTTTTCTTGGTTTTTTTTTGGGGGGATGGGGGTGTGTTTATGTTTTTTTTAAGCAGAAAAAGTTCCATTTGCTGTTTAAACATAGGACAAAAGATGGTGTTTATTTGACCTCTCTCAATTAATTGAAAAGTATTGAGAATAGCCAGTCATGAGACAGGAAAAGTAGCTATGTGCTCCTGCTTTAAAAGAAATATTTTATGTCCACTAAAACTTCAGGAAGAATCACTGAATTTGATTACGGTTTTGGGCTGGTTGTTTTTTTGTTTCTTTTGAGACCATGAGTGAATCTTTATCTCTCTATTATTAATGTTATCCCACCTTGCCTAAGAATAACAGCAACTTGTCTATATAATTTAACTTGTCATCTGATTTCATTCATTTAGATGCTTACTCAGAGGGAGAAAGGTATTACTCCTAAACTTATTTCTGTATTTTGCATGACACAATCAGTGCAAACAGCTTCGGCATAGGTATCATAATACTACTCTTAATATCAGACATGTCTTTTTGCAAAATTTGACTCTAATATTAAATACAATAGATTCATCGAATGTATTAAAAATAATTTGATTTTACAGAAATCACAACATAGGCAAACAGCAGCCCAAACCACAACAGAAAGGCTGCATCTAGTCTTTCCTTATAGAGATGTAGTAAATTGATTAAATCCAGTAAAAACTTTGATAAATGACTGCCACCCTAAATTATCTGTGAGAAAGGATCACAAGTTTAAGGATCTTCTCAGCTTTAACATCCCAATTGTTTTATTAAATGCCACTCCAGTCATTTTGAATGAGGGCAGTCATGGTGTCAGCTTCTAACGTGGAAGTCACAACAGTGGTGGAATCAGATTGCTCTGAGATTTTGGATCTGAGAAGGAGGATGACTACTGGGATAAGGACCCTGCTGGGACCTGTACAGCATTGGCCAGCACTCCAAACCAGATAAATAAATTTAGTTGCCGACAGAAGAGGAAATACAGATTATAAGATTTAAATGGTTTTCTAAGGTTGCCCTCCCAGATCTGGAAGAAACCTAGGTTCTTAATTCTCCATATAAGAAGCAATAGGTGTAATTCTAATTCTTTTGATGCTCCTATATCAGGGGTTTAGATATAAGAGGAATGATTTTTTACAGCAAAAGTGTTGTTCCTATTTGCTACCCCTCTGTTTGCACTGTAGAGCATTTTGAGAGCACACAAGATGAATTCCCTTCAAATGAAACTCAACTGCACTTCGAAGGAGAGTACTCAGTGAGCCTGCAATTGCTATTAGATAAGATTTGACTAGAGCTAGTCTAAAATAAACCTTCTGAGATAGATTTAGTATAGGTGCCATGTCCTCAATTTCATTTGGTTTTGTCCTTGAAACTTGCTTCAACTAGGTGCTAAAGGTGGAAATAACCTTTCCAAATCCCAGATCAGATTCTTTTGTTTTCTGCAACAGTTCCAGCATTAACATAATAAATATGTTTTGGTATGGTAAAATGAGCATATATCTGGTGGTGAAGGTCTAGCAAAACTCTCATCTCTCTCACTCTGGCCCTCACTCACCACCACAAATGAGTGCTTTTCACCATTAGCTGTCTCAGTTTAGAGTGACCCAACATGTTTTGGGGTTTTTCTTACTTTAATTCTTGTTTTTTTTAAGCATCAAAAAGATAAATCAATTTTTTCAATAAATTAAAAACCAACAACAAATAGCTACTTTATATTTTTTCCATAAATTTTGCCAAATAACATATGTTCCTAAATTTAGCATAAACTTTATCTGCTTGCTTCTGTTAAAAAAGATCAGAATGGAATATTGGGGGTTTTGGCTTATGTAAGCATACAATGATCTAGAATTTATATTGCTGGCACAGACTGAGGTATTTCTTATTCCCGTATCCCTGAAATTGGTAATCTCCAGGACTACCTAGACATGATCTAGCTGGACTTGTTTTGAACAGGGGTTTGCACCAAATGGCCTCCAGAGTTCCTTCATAACTTATGCTATGATGCTATGATTTTATGGCATAGCAATATTCATCTCAGTTGTACCTGAGATTTAGAGGAACGACTCCATTTACTGCATAGCATTCCTACTAATATTTTTACTTGTCTATTTTCTTATTATTGCAATTGAAATAATGGACATCTCATCATCAAACCTGAGCTTAACACATCATGATCACTTGCATTATATGAAGCAAAGAGCACCTCCTGAAGGAAGAATCTGAAAATAAGCTGAAGTATAATGATGTAATGTGCTGAAACAATTTTAGGCAGAGATTTTTACATTTATTCATGTAAAAGAACAGTATAAAATGACATATAAGCATAGGTAGCTTTTTCAGTGTAGTCATAATGATCCTATGCTGGAAATTGCTTCTTTAGCACAGACATAAGGTGTACTGAAATTGTTTCATAAGTCAGGAATAAAATAAAGGTACCCTTTCTAAGGGTTACTTATGAGATAATGCAGATGTGTTAAACTGATCCATGCTGGCTGCAGTAACATTTTTGACCAGTTTCAAGCCACCTTTAATTGCAAAAATATATGATTATACTCTCAATAGTCAACTGCATGTTTTTTTGGAAAAAAAAAAATCTGATTTCATTCACATAGAAAAATTAAAGCACATTTTCAATAAAAGTGTTTAATAATTACATATACCTTTCCTTAATTAACACTGTTGGAGTCCTGCAATAACTTTCCTGCTTACCTTGCTGAAGAATACAATGTCCAGAAAATAATTCAAATGAGGATAAAAATACAGTTAGAAGAGATAAAGTAGGAAGGTAAACACATGCTTGCTTTTTTACAGGTTCCTGATGACATGGGTTGCATCATTCCTTGTTGGTTCTGACACAGGATGCACAGCTGGATAGTGACGACCAAAGCTGGGCACTGCAAGAACAAAAGAGCAATGGATCAATATCATACATCAATTTGTCTGTTCTGAAAGAATGGACTCAATTTAATTGAAGAAAACAAGATTTGCAAGTAAACAAGTACCCTCTGATCTTAGTGACTACCTTATAAGACCAGACATGAGTACTTACTTGCCTCATTAGTATGATATTCCTATAAAAATATTCTTATGCTTGAAATCCTCAAACCCTTCCACGTTTATACCAATTCATGATTGCCATGTCCCTAACAAAGCACAAATAATTGATTAATTTGGTAAGAAAAGTTATTTTTAGGTCCACCACATAGCTGCTTAACTATTTAAAAACCTTTTCTGCAAGCTACCATGTTCCTGTGACAACAATTGGTGTCCAACAATAATAAGGCTCTTGTTTATTCCTTGGCAGGAGTTTAACTAGAAAAGGTCAGTCAGTATGAAAGAGAATGAGGCTCTTTATGTTTTGCTTTGTTTATGTTTTTTTAACAAAAAGAATTTTCTTTTTTTGACTACCCCTTTAAGAGTGAAGTGAGCTCTGTTGGAAGAGTCATGAGTTACAAGCTAGGCTGACACAGTTGGTGATATCAAAAGCTGTATATTAGATGTTCTTCCACATGTATTTTATGTTTTACTTAGGTTTTTTTCCCCTTTAATCTCCAATAAAAGTTATCTCACCTGAAAGATATTTGCTGTTAATCTGGGAGAAATCAGAACTGAACTCATTTAGAGAATTGAAATCATCCTCTGAAGCTTGACAGCGTGACAGGGCAGGTGGAAACCTACTGTGTTTGCACAACAAGAATCTAAAATAGGAGACTCTTCATTTTCTTTGAGTATGTTTCCCTTAGGGGGTCTTCAGAAAAATGGGATATATACTTTCTTTTGTTTTAAGGAAAAAAGGTTGCTGACACTGGAATCTGCTTGCTGGTTTTATCAAGGAAGATGCATGAAAATGTAACTTCAGAGATCAGTAAATTTATTATATGTGCCATCTGAGCCTTGTAGCATGAAAAGAGTATTCCGTTAATGTTCTAAAATAAAATGACTGGAAAGTTCAAGAAAAATAGCCATCCTATACCTGTTTATATACTTTGTTCCAGCCCTAAATAAACATAGTTCAGAGACATACCAGGAACAGATTAACAGTGAAAAACAATTCCCTGTGACTGCGTGCATTCACTTTAAGGATTTCTAATTTGCTAAATATTTGCCTACAATTTTCTGCCCAGCTCCATTATGTGTAGTTGGGCTTTTTATTTGCATTCCTTCCTCATCATAGTTTATTATCGTGGAATAATGCTTTTAATTAATTTTAATTTTTCCTTTGTATAACTGAAATATAGTCCTTGGAATGGGGAAGATTTAAGTTATTCAAGTAGTTATTGTAAAAGCTAGTAAAAGCTGGAAAAAAGCCACGTCTCTTTTACCATGGCTGACACGCTACATTGATCTAGCAGGAAATCTGCCTGTTACTGAGACAGATGGGGGAGCTCTGGGACTCAGTTTAACGTGGTAGAAGCTCCTGCAGATGCTGATATCGCACACTGACAGTAGCTGAAGTCTGAACAGTGGAGTTTACATGCCTGAAATAAATTGTTTTGATTAGAACCTTTAGGAAAGAAATTCATAAGGTACAGTTTTATTGACTACTTGCCAAACAACACAGACCTGTGCTCTGTAAGCTTGTTTTGTTCTTGTAAGTTAAGCACCAACTGGGCTCTTATTTTCTAAGGTTATGGACTTACAGCATAATACATTATAATTTACTCTGAATCATTACAGAGAGAAGAATCAGAAACAGAATGCACATTCATTTCTAACTGTAGCTGACCTAAAGAGAATTATTTTTTTAAGTAGTGTCTGCATTTTTTAATCTTCCATGGGAATCTGAGAAATTTGCTATTGATAGAAATGTTTCAGAAGAAAAAGGCACATATAAACCAAATTTATAGCAGTCATGAAGAAAAGAATAAAAATATCACTTTTACTTATTATCAAAACTGTGCTATTTTATCATCAAATCTTTTTTTTTTTTTTTTAGGAGGCATTTCAGGTTGTGTTTTATTGACAGTCAGAGATCACTCTATTTGTGGCATAATGCTATTGTGATCACCTAAATAGAACTGAAACAAATGTTGTTCAAAGCATAGCTAAGATTTTCTTTCCCTAAGCAAAATCTACATAATATTATTGTCACTAAGCCATTATTTTTTGTGCTGTTCTTTTGGAAATTAGTATGTATAGGTACTGTTATGTTCATTTATCATTGTCTGTTCTGGTCTAATGCATTTAAATGCATAGTCTGGTTGCTAAACAGAGCACATGATATTTAGCATTATTTTGTACCACTCCAGTGACAGAGTGGTACAAAAATGGCTGTTCATTGCCATTTTTATTTTTTAAACCAACATTTTCCACTGAAGATTGCTTTTATTTCTGATTTCTTAATTTTTTTTAAGCATAGAAATTTGAATAATACTAAAAAACAAAAGAAAACGAAAGAAAAATATTCCAGAAGATACCAGAGAGGTCATTTGCTGTATCCATAAGCAACAAGGTAGCTTTATGAATTTTTGAATCTGATACAGCATCAAGATTTTGCCTCCTGCCCTGCTACTTCAGCATATTGGTTCATATTTTTATTGACAGTAGAGGCTAGATAGCTTTTAAACCTTCCAAAAAATGAACATTACCAGCGTTGTTTTATGTTTTGTTTCCCACTTAGCTGAGACAACTTATTTTCACAGGAGAACGTGAGAGTAACAAATATTAGATTTCAGAAGGTCCCTTTTCTCAGCTCTGAGGCAAGTTTCTTGACAGAACTCGTTACTGACACACGATACTACATGAGGAAAGTAACAAACTGACACTGTGGTTCATAGTGGGCTCAATCCAGCTGTGATGGGGGCTCCAAAGCCCTCTGCAGAGCTGCATCATGTCACTTGAACTCTCCATTCCTTAGGTGGCCGTGCGAATGGGAAAGCCTCCTGTCCTTCATAACCAGTAGAACTACATCTACATATTAGTCACAATATCTAGACAAAATGTTCAAAAGGAGTGAAATATATGGCTCACAATATCTAGACAAAATGTTCAAAAGGAGTGAAATATATGGCTGAGGCTTCATTGCTCATTCATTCAATAGGATTCTGTCTCAGCAAAACATGTTTTGTAAATTATTGTTCCTTAAAAATAACACAGCCTCAGGCAGCCCCATTATTAAGCCAGATTCGTGTCTTAAGCAATCATATTGCTAGGAAAAAGAAGGCAGCCTACTCAGGCTTCTGGTCTGAATCATCCCTGAAATAGATTTTCTCCGTTGACTGTGTGCAGGAATCTTAGTGAATAATCTATATTAGTATGATTGAATATTTCACCTCAAACCGTCAACCATAGCAACTCATATTCTTTCTTTTACCTAATTTGATGAACTCCGAAAGGAATTGTCAGAAGTGAAATTTTGGCGTTATGATAGTACCGTGAGAGGGTTGTTTCCAAAAGAAAAAAAAAAGTCCAAAATTTTACAGTTTATTAAGAGTAGAATAGAAAATAAAATAGAAAGTATCTGTACGTATCTGTGTAAACGTAAATATTGTTCAAAGCCTAAAAAAAGGTAAAAAAAATGTTAAAAAGACTGATAGAAGATTGATAAAACTAATAATATGGGACAACTGTCATAAAAGGAGGGGGGAACCCACAACACTAAACAAAGACCCATGCTCTTAATATTACAGTAGAGATAGCAGGGAGCAGAAGGACAGATTTCTGTTATTTTCTGAGTAAATGGCACTAGCCTTTTACAATCTCTTCTGGAACAAGAGAACATCAAATAGTTACCTAACAGACAGAGTGGTGGGCTAAATGAATCCTTGATCTGGGCTACTGCAGTCATTCTGTTATGGTTTTGATCTACTGACAAACCAATCTGTACAAAAAACAGACCATAATATTTCTTTTGCTTATGTTCTGTGTGGGATTGTGTTTTATGATCCAGTGCAATTGCCCTTTTACAGGAAGATATAATAATAGAAAAGAGACACAGAGGATTTTCTCAGAAAGGCTATTTTAATTTTCTCATTTATACAAAAGCAAATTAAACTGAAACATGAAAATATGAATTGTTCATTTTACTTGGCAAATGTAATACTCAGTGTCTTGTGTGAATTGAACACATTTCTGAGAACATAGTGCAGTTTATTAAAAGAGCTATTGTTATGTTGAAACGCATGGATAACCAGGGAACCTGTCTTCTGCTATTGCCAGACCGAATTAGTTCCCTTCCTTCCTGGACAAAGCTGACAGCACAAGAGTTTGTTGGCTCCTTCCAGTTGTCATGGATCCTAGTTGACCATTCCCAAACCCTTTGTTTGTTAATGCCAGAAGGCTTGGAAAGTGATTATCTTACTAAAGGCACAGGCCTAACCATACTGGTTAGTCTATATTCTGGAACAAAAGTCTGTTTCGAAGGATCCCATTTCTTTTGTAAATCTGGGGCCTGACATACTATAGAATCCATATGAGCATGCCTGAACTGACATCACTGGAAAACTAATTGCAATGTATTTAACTATCTGTGAATCATTTTTGCAGTTCTATACAATAAACAGATGAAGAAAGCATAATATGGGATAGTTACATTTTACAAACTTTGATCGCATTGTAGTATTTCTTTGGAATATGTCATCTTGCCAAAAGGTAAAAGGACCATATGATCATCTAGAAGGCAGCATATGCAAATAAATATGGTAGCAAGTAAAACATATGTTTAGTCTTCCCACTTCATCAATGTAGAGCTCAAGAGTTTTTGTCCGCGAAAGCCAACAAATTTTAAGGCTTAAACTGTATTTCAGTGACTCCTTTTTTCTTAGTTCCATAGTTATATATCTCTCAAAGAGCTGTACAGAATTATTTATTTTTAAATAACTTCTAGAAAAACTCCTACTGAGGGTAAAACTAAACATACACAGGCAAGCTCAAAATTGAAAAGAATTGACTAAGAATGTACTGAATTTGTTCACCCAGTTTCACACATCATACGTCATCTATTTATACTGAAATGAGACAAAATAGTTCACAGTTTTGACAAAGTACAGGAATGAGGCATCAATCATCCCAAAGGACAACACAGTGGAGCATTTAAAAGTTGTACTTTATAGATACAAGGAGACAGAAAATCTTCCACACTTCTAATTATTTGATCCAGTAGTTAATCAGACACATTGTTAAATCTGTGTGCTTTATTTCTTATCTGAATATATTTAAGTTTGGCTTCAAAACATAAACTTTTTGCATGCCTTCCCCTCCAGATTACACAGCCTGTAATGGTATGTATTTTCTTCTGGGTAGTGGCTTACAAAGTGCAACAAAATCAGTTCTCAGTTGTTTTTCTAAGAGCAACACACCTTAAGAAGTTTTGGGGTTTTTTATTTGCTCATGTTATAGCATTTTCTACATATTTTGAGTGAATACCATTTTTTGTTTAAATAGATTGCAATTTTCAGTCAAAAAAAGTGGCTATTCCAAGATTCATGTTACCTATGCCCTGTATGTTGAATTTGGGAGTATTCCACTGGTTATCTTCTCAGGGATCATTTTTATTTTTGCTTTTTGAGGAATACTTATTCTAGAAGTGAGTGCTGTGTTTTTTTTCTTCCATTATTTTTTGTCAGAATTTGCCATTTCCATGAATGCCCAATATTTTTGGGGGGACAGAGAAAGCATCAGCCTCCTGGTAGAATTTATACAATAAATACACTATTTGTGGGTGCTTGCTTTCCAGTATTTATGTGGTTCAAAGGTTCATTAGGTTTTGTGGTACATCAGGTACACTCTGAGTGTTTGCCTTCTGATTTAGGGTCACTGGAAGGAAATCAGTGGGAAGGCCACAAGGTCTCATATATAATGTTAAGCAGAGCATATTGCTTAACATTGGGATGCTAAGGGAAGTTGCTTTGAAACTACACTTACGATGTGAACTAAAACACAAATTTAGATTCCTTAGAATTCCGTAGAATTTCCAGATCATTCTTCCAAACAAAATTTTACCCACAACCACTCTTTTTTCATTAGCACTTAAACCTTTTTGTCTACTTTTTTAAAATTTTTTAATAGTTATATTGATAATTTAATTTTTTGAAAAATTCAAAATGATATATTATTTCAAAATCAAGATTTGAAATATTTCATTGTTCATCTCTTCATTACCATTCTTTAATTCTTAACTTCACCAGTTAAGTTTAACTAGAACAAATGTTATGAATATTTTCTTTGAAAACAAAATAATTTTATCTAAAGAGAGAAAGAAAATTACACATCAAAATATTATTTAGGCAACCATCTTTAACCATAGCTTTTTCCTCATTCACTAGTACTTCAATATAAACCCATTGCGGAGACCTAAAGACGGGAACAAACCTAGATTTATACTGAAGTCTTTTGGATCAAGTCGTAACATCTTGAAAATCCCAAAATTTACCCTACTTAGGATAAGAAGTCACAGAAAAAACAAATGAATCAGGAAGAACAGAGCAAGGAGAAAACACCAGTGAACAGATAAAGTGAATTTGTTACCATTGCCCAATTCTATGATAAACTATTGTTATTTTTCATAGCTATTGTAATGTAACAATTTATTTTAAAATTATTTTTTACTATATCCTGTGAGGATAGTAATGTTTTGGTTTATATAAAGTGTTGTTTTAATCAATGTTAATTAAAATATGATTCTTATAAAGCATCTGATATTTCTCTAGTGATCCTGTTCATCTGCTCTCTGAGGGCCTAGAGAGATATCAGATTTTTAATTGTTGTTTAATATGTTTTTTATGAAGAGTGAAATGCTTTTATTAAAAAACCTTTTAATGTTTTTTTAGAGCACAGTCTGACAAATAAACAATTTGAATTCAAGAAATCTCCTTCTACAAAGAGTGTTTCCTACTCTGAGTAATAGCTGTAATACTAGACAATCCTGTGGGAAAAAATATTTCTTATGATGGTCCACATAATTATAGCCTGCACAAAGAAAACCAATGAAAGAAATTTAATTTAGCCTACACTTTTTATTTGAAATATGGCAGACTAGAAGAATAGGGTGAAAATAAGTAAAACTAAACAAAAAAAACCCACATAAGAAATTAGTTTTAGAATTAGATTCTTGACTTCTTTACCTAGAGTTGGAATTGAATGTGAACCATGAATCTACTAACATACTTTATGAGCACACAGTTTTAAAAAGTGACAGCACATTTGCATCACAGAATCAGAGAATAACTGATTAATTTATGTTGGAAAATACCTCTGAGATCATTGAGTCCACCCAATATGTTATAGGATTAGCGCCCTGATTTTTCAGCCTTCTGGTGTGCCTTACAGTTTTCATAGTTAGTTTCTCATACACGGGTGTTATAAATAGAATTAACATTTTTGTTAGACTAAGTTAGTTTACGTTTTTCCTCTTGGGGGAATGGACAGCTGATGGACAGTTGTCTTGACCAATGGGATGGGAAAGGTGTCAACCTTCTCCTCCAATCCCGGGTCTTTGTAAAAATACTATAAAAATGGAGTTGGATGATGTAATAAACAGTTCATGCTTTTTCACCAGACAGTGTGTGTGTGAGTGTGATTGTGTGTCCAACAGTGACAATAGGATGATTTAACAGATTAAGTTCATGTACTGATGAATCTGTCCTCTGCCAATATTGTCCTCACCATTGGATGACTCAGGTCCACTCTAATTTCAGGATGCAGTGGATGTGGATGAAGGGAGTTGATTAAAATTCTTCGTTTATCAGTTTAATGGTTGAACTGAAGTGTTAGAGTGAAAAAAACTCCAAAGAAACAAATCCAAAATGTGCAGAAAATAGCAAAAAGTTTTCTTAAAAATTGGAAAACAAGAAATTAAAATGTTGACAATAACTGGGTGAGTATTTTTGTTTACCTTTGTTTCCTTTGAATGGTGAGAACACAAAGGGATCATAATTGACCCTGATCTGACTGCAGATATAAGAGGCACCTCATCTGTACAGGATTGGAAGGTTGCCTAGGTGGCAATCATATCCCTCAGTGCCATACCATGTGAGACACAATTATGGCTCAGTTCATGCTTGTGAACACAATTCATGACAATGCATTTCATTCTAGAACAGAAATTATTATGCGAGCATCTTTTTTAGAGAGGTTTTAGGTTTTCCTAAGAAAAAATCCACTTCTTTTCTCCAGGTGCTCCAGACAGTTTGGCATGGTCTCCGGCTTCAGTGAGAAACCAGTCCAGTATTGGAAGCAGTTAAAGTTGGATGAGAATGGAAAGCAGATGCATTTTCTTTCTTGGCTGGTTAGTTTAAAGACAAAACACACAAAAAAATGAGGTGGTTTTTCTGGTCTAATGGGGCTCAGTTACCATCTGTGACAAAAAAAATCTGAGTAGAATATTGAATTTAATTATATTGTTTAGGAATCAATCAATCAATCAATAATTTAAACAATCCTTTTTATTTTCAAAATTGCCTCATAATCTAAATTTTAGTCATATTACAAAAAAAGGGAAAAAAAAGAGAAAAACCCCCACAACAACCAACCTCCACAAAATCCCCTCTAGAAAAAAGCATGTGGAATATATCTTTCAGCAGCATTTCTCAATCATATTTCAATTCCATATGAATGCTAAGCTCATTCTTAGGGTCAGAATAAGGACTAGCATTGTCTAAACACTTTGAGTAAAATATTAATATAAATATATAGATAATACCTTTATTTCATCAGTCTTCAAGTATCTTCATCTCATAGTGAATATAATATTTCTTAATTAAATACCTCTACTATCAAACATTCTTCCTTACAGATGGATTTCATTAACCCAATCTATAAAGTGGATGCACATTGACCTTTTTTGGATACAGTAATGTATTCAATAATTTCTTAAAACTAAGCATTTCCTGGCTTTTTCTTTAGAAATTACCTGAATCTCCTTTTCTTTCAGAATTTACAGTTCCTGCCTGGAATTTTATTAGATCATAAACCTGAATTTGACATAATGAAAAAACAGGAGTACTGAAAAATATTGTGTCAAGTTTTATCTACCTGGCTGCGTTGCAGTGCATTAAGTGAAGATTTGACCAGCCATTTTCCCTCTGAGGAGCTGCCTTTTGATGTTGCAAACTGTGTGTCTGTTCTTTCTGCTAAACAAATGAGATGGTTCCTTATGCAATCCACCAAAAATAATTATTTTCCCATAGAATAATGGGAAGCATAGGACAGTCAAACAACTACCTAGGTTCAGGAAATATTCAAATCAGAAGTTTAATTTTGCTTTTAGACATTTGATCACGATCTCTAGTATACCAGTTGAAAATTAATTTATTAGTCTGAGGACAGCATAGGCCCTATATGATTAATATGTTCTGACAAATTAAATCAGGTGTAGAATTATTCAATTTTCTTCCTTTTTTCTAGTGATCAGTTACTGAATACATCACAGGTCATAAGTTCTTTCCACACAGTCTTTGCCTATAAAACTGAATTTGGTAACTTTTAACGAGAAATTTATTATTTCCCCTGCATATATACTGTATTATTGACAATAAAGAAGAGGAAAGTTTTGTTCAAAACATCAGATTATTCAAATTAGTTATAATAAACCAAATGGATGTCAACATGTCAACATACTACCTCCTACAAATACTGTTATAAAGACCCATAAAGAAGTGGGTGGTAGGGCCTTAGGGAGGCGTTGTCTCTTCAGGAGGTGAGGAACATACTCATCCATATACTCTTTTTAGATGGAACTTCAATCTTCGAGGAGTTCCTGCCACCCTTAAAATAGAGCAATCATAACTATGTAAGACTGTGTCATAGCCTGGCCTAATTATTAAGATCTTGTAAATTTTCCAACTGACTTTACAGCTTGCAGAATTGCAGAGGTTTTTTTTCTAAATAGCGCTAGACTGAAACTCATGTGACACAAGATGAAGCTAAACTGAATTCTTAGGTCTCAAACAAGTCTGTGCTTTGGGGGAAACCAGTCACCTTCTCCAGGTAATGCAAGGAGGGGGCTGAGTCCATCGGACAGGAATCGTGTGAGGAATTTAGGCATATCCAGTATTCCTAGCATGGAACAGTGGCAATGCATAGGAATAATGCTAAAGGAACATAGGAAGATTGAGCTTAGAGGGCTCCAGGATCAATTTGTCTGCTACCACAGGCATTCATCCCACACCTTGTAACTTGCAGTTACAGAGAATTTGGTATCTTTCCCACCTTGGAAACCTGCTGCAGAATCTGGAGCTTGAATGGCCAGACAAGCCTCTTCTCAGAAGTAGGCCCCAAAGTTGGTGATATTTTTTTTACCATTTCTTTCCTCTGGTCATATTTAATTACACCCTTCTGCAATATCTGAAGCATACACAGTATTCAGCTTATGATCTCTTCACTCAGTCTTTTAGTAAACTATGTGCTGTTATATTGGCCTTTAATTATAGCAGAGTGGCAGGTCAAAACCATGCTATGAACAAGTGTTACAGCCACTGAGCCCTTTCCAACTAAGAAGCTCTTGATTATAAACGTTTCGGGTTTTGTATGATCTCTCATATGCAAACCCAAATACATGACAACATATTTTGTTATTGGATTTTATGTGATAAATAAGCGGCCTGAGAAGGCACTTATCTACAGTTCCCAGACCAAACTGATGGGCTGGAGTCAATGAGTACAAAAGGCTACCTTCTATTCATAGGACTAAATGTTTACCCACAAATTTTTCATCACCGTCTTGTCTCACTTGCAGATGGTAGGAAAGAAATTATGGTCTACTCCTTTAAAATGAAAGGTGTAGAGAAGGAAGTGGGTGTGAAAAATTACATGAATTTAAAGACTACTGTTTTATAACACTCCACTCTAAGAAAGACATTTTCCAGAATGGAAAAAGCAGAAGTGCAGTTTAAATGTATTAAGCTATGTTAAAACACGCTTCTCACTTTCAACATGAATAAATATAAGCATTTTGTGTGTATTTTATGAAGTATGTATTTTGGAAGTAGGACAGATATTTGCTCTTTTAGCAATGTATGTCCTGTATATTATCACAGGTTAAGATTTGCTAGCCAATTCACTCAATTTTAAATGTCAGTCATTACCTTTTTAAAAAAGAAATCATATAACAGAACACATCTATAAAACTCTCACTTCATTTCCACTGATCTGATAGTTTTTTCTGTGGAATTACAAAATGCTAAACGGTTCATGAGGGTGAACCATAGCAAATAGAATCCTGATGTTCACTTTCTTATTATGCAACAAGACTGTGAAAACGTCCCAATAGGTGTAAGAGGAAAATGGAATGAGGTGATAAATAATTTATAACTAGAGAAAACTAATCAGAACTCCTCAATTCACATTGTCCCCATACAGGTGCTCAATTACTTCCTCGAAGGGGCCAAGAGACCAATAACCTGACGTCTGGGATATAAATGAATTTTATTATGAAGGAAGATATTAAAACTTATATGAGTACACTAAAGTAGCTAATCTAAATTCTGTACAGAATTTCTACCAACCTTTCATGTGCCCTTCTTGATAGGCCTGCTTGCACAGTAGTGAGCTTTGCTAGCGCAATCTGCTGATCTTATGCAAAATCAGTGATTTCATTTTAACCATAGTCAGTTCTCATGCAGTCTCTGTGAGGTTTGTAATGCTTGTTTTTATATATTCTATGTGCTTATCCTGGTCCTTTAAAGAACAAAATTTTCTTTATATATAAATCATATATATACATTGAGAAAAACTAACCGAAAAATATCCAAATCTTTCAAACAAGACCATTACAGAGTTCATTATTCCAGCTAGAACTGCCTATGCAAGAATAATCATGCAAAATTTACAATGTGAGCAGTGTGCATTGAACATCTGTATATCAGATGCAGAGCTGACTTATTTGTAAGTAGACTAAGCATGATTAAGGATGAGAAAAAATATTTGATTAAATACAGCAAGGCCGATTAGAATACTTTAAACCTTCATAAAATAGTAACTGTCATCCTCATGTTTTAAGTAATTTTTAACCCCCAACCTGCCTTAGGAAACAATAACATGTATACAATATACTAGTGTTCTTCAAGACAATTTTTCTTATCAAAAAGCACAGTTTTGTAACTTAATTGTGGCTGATCAATCTCAGGGCTCTTCAACCTTCCTTGCCCATCTGCATTTTGCTTTAATTGCTTTGGTATTGCACATTTGCAGTCAACAAGTGGAAGAAATGCTGGATGTTTATCTTACTGGGGTGTTTAACAGAGTCGAAGACAGGGATAAAGTAGCATGTTGGTAACAAATATTGTGTTCCTGGGTAATAAGGTTTTAAAAGCAGAGATGAGAGGTGTTTATGAATAAAAACAACAAATAGCTGACTTCTACATGCCCAAACATGAATACGTAATTTACTCTTGCATAGGTATAAAGTTCAATCTGCCTGTGTGATTCCCAAGATTTTGAAAATAAAATATACTTCAGATGATAAGTCAAGCTTACCAATAAGCATTCTCTTTAGACACAGCTACTGAAGTAGGTAGTATTTGCTGAATGGTCAGTATTCTGTGACCCTCTACACTGTTTTCCTTAATGTATTACTATTCACTATGTTTCACTTAAAACGTTGCAATCTCTTCCCAAAATACTGCTCTCATGTGGGTTGTACAAAAAGGATAGGATAAAGAACCAAATTTCTCTTACTGAATTCACACACTGAAATGCAGTGGATTGCTAAATATCTTGCAGATTTTGCTCTCACCTCAGTGTATTCTATTATTTCTTCCTAATTCTTGTTCAGCTTTATCCAAGTTATGTCTGGAGCTTGTAACTTTTCAATGACTTGGTTTATTTCTTCCCATCAGTTCTGTCTGACCTTTAAGCAGTCCTTGATTTGATTTCAGATATTCTACTTCATATCCAAAATACTCAATTAATATATTATTTTAGTCCTGATAAGAATGACTTTGTACTCAAAAATTATGTTTGAAAAATAGAAAATATATGTTAGTATCTTAGTTTCACAAGGTAATTTTTTCTTTATTTTTGAATAGACTACCTAACACTTTTTTATTACCTACTGATGGCCAAACCCACTCTGCTTTAAACAGTATTGATTTCCAGTAAAACATAATTTGGGTGTAGCATACTAATGTATGGTTCTCTCATTCTTGGACAAGGACAAAATGACTCAAAAACCTTAGCACTTTCAGAAATATGAACTTCCACCATTAAGAATTTGTATCTACTATAAGTATAGGTATAAGGTGGTTGTATCCCATCCCAATGCATTCCCATCTATTTTTTCTTACAAACATTGTACAATCTACTCAACCCATTCAAATACTTTAACCCTGAGACTATTAGCCTGATAAAAATCACTCATTCCTGCCACGGCTGCAAAGCACATAAAATTTAAACAAAGGGAAAAAAAATATAGAACAATCCAGTAGTTTAATGTAGAAAATATATATTTTACAAATAAATTCAAACCTTCAATTTCTTTCTCTCCTCCAGTTTTTAAATAAGCCTGTATTCCTTTCCTGGAGAAAAACAAAAATATAAGCACTAGCATGAACACTGTTCCATGGCATTGATGCTAACAGTCAGCCTTTATCAAACTATATGTTATTAAAATAAACCGCAAATTTCAGTGTTAGTTTAACCCTTCTTTTTAGGTACAGCTGGGGGAACAAAATTTCTGTGTCCATACCTATATATCTCTCTATATTTTACCTTTTCATAGCTTTTAAGACTCAAACATTGTCAGGCACTGATTTGTGTTCTGGAAATAGCTATGACGAGCAGCATAAAAAATCATTATAGTAATAGATCTCAAAGCCCATTTTGAAGAAACTTAAGGAATTCATACACTGGGGTGTGAATTTAATTTTTACCTTAAAATGTTTTTAACACTAAATGTTTCAGCTTTGATCTAAAATTAAATATGTTTCAAATCTCCCTGCCTTCAAATACTTAGAGTCTTTCTTCATACAAAGAAACTTTAGCTATGCTGCAACATTTACCTTGTCACACTGCTGACAAGGTTTCATGATGCAAATGAAACAAATCAAAACACTGATATTCAGTTATGTGGGATTTTGTTTTTATATTGCTTTTATTGTACTAGTCTCACTCTTCACTGCACATTTTCTGTGCACAACTCCCAAGGGAGAGGGAGCTGACTGTGAGAACACTGGTAGTCATGTTCTTTGTTTAGGATTTCAGTGTTTTGCTTTATTTGTTTATTTAGCTATTTAGTTGTTTAGCTTGTTTTAACCCAGAGATTTTGTAGGTTTTTTTCACTAGTCTATAAACATTCACATACTTGAGATAATTTTGACATTATATCCTAAAGGCTTGGATTTCTCAAACTATTATTTACTTTATTAAACCTTTTTGAAGCAGCAGGAAACTTCATGGTAAGAATCTCAAATGAGTAAGACTCGTTGTACTACTTAGATGAGCAAATTAACTCCAGCTGAAATCAGAATGTTCTCTTTTAAACGGAATGCATAAACTCTTGCAAATTCAGGCCGCGTGAGCACCAGTGACTAACATGCCCCAAAGCAGCTGGAGGTTTCCCAGTATCTCCACACAAGTTGGAATAATCACATAGTGCTCAATTTTAGAAGCTGTTTTGGTCATTAGACCTTGAGTTTAAGGTCTTCATAAGACCATCAGGAGCAGCTACAGGTACACTGCCTGACCCAGAAATAACATGTCAGATAAATTTGCTAAAGTACCAGTGAAGAAACACCATTACACCAGCCTCAAAAGCACGTTATAGGGGTAAAAGTTCTACTTATATTTTGATCAAAGATTTGAAGTTAATAAAATCATTATCTCTGTTCATCCTTCAAGTAGCAATAGCTTACAACAGCCTTTTCCTGCTTGCCATCAAAATGTAGCAATAGATACCCCTTACCCCAAAAGCTTGTGTAGAGAGCTACATCAATTACACAAGTTAATTCTTCAGTCAAATCATAATTATACATAGCTAATCTTTCTCTTTCATACTGTCAGCAACAATGATGAATATACCTAAATATGCAGGTGATCTATTTTTCAGTGAACAAAACAACACCAGCTCATGTCCTATTCTCCTCCTTGCTTCTTTAAGATGAATAAGTAAAGTCTTCAGTGTTGGAATTGTTATTCCTACTAATCTGGGAATAGAGTAAACAATATATAAATACACTAATTTGCAGAATTAAAGCTGCTTTTTAGGAGCAGAAGAGCTAGAGAACTTTCTTTGTTTAATGGGAGCTCACATTTTGCAGAACTCTGCAAAATGTGGAGAAAGAACCTCAGGGAGCTTATGTTGCATTAATGTGAAGTGAATCACAGCTGTAACTCATTTAAACTCTAATATGTTCTGTATCACTGAGGGAACAGAGTCCTAAATTCTCAGGAGATCTGAATATTTTGCACTGGCCCTTCTCATATTTCAAGGCATTATCCTTTGGGACAGGTCATACCTGCCAAATACTCTGAAGCTGTATGCATTCATGTAGTGTCTGAGCACCCTCTGCATAAAATCTATTATATCAATAATTGCATGAAGTGGTAAAAAATACTGCTTACTTTTTTTTTAAAGACACTGTTTAGCAGTATGAAGCTGTGGAAGGGGGATATAAATGGATCATTTATTATGAAAAAATTTAGTTATTCACATGGGTTTTGGTAATTTGATTTTGATACTATAAAGGTAGTATAAGCCTTTTGTTGGAACTATACCAAACAAATCCAGTATCTTCTTTCTTTCCTAAAATAGGAGATTCACTGAGTCATAACAAGAGCAAAAGAACTATTGTATGTCTTCATGCTTGTGTAACAGGAGGTTCAAGTACTTGAGTTTGCTGTCTTCTTACTGTATAAGGAGTTAGGCATGATACTTGAATTCAGGCCACAGAATGACCTCCAACATGATGCATTTTTCATCCAAATTAAACAACAGAAGAAAGGAGACGTAAATTTCCTTTATCATCCTGAGATGGTAGTTTGCACTTCCTACAACACAGATGATTTCTGAATGCCTGCAAGTTTGTAAGTACCTGGGAATGCATAGATACTATTCACATATTTCCACTGAAATGGTGTTAAATGAAGTAAATAAATCCAGACAGTCAATTCAACATGAAGTATAGAAACAAAATGTAAGAGGTTTTGTGATCAGCAATTTTACTAAGCTTATTTTCAGAAATATGTTTCTTAGATTACAATAAATAGCCCTTATGCTTTGTTTTCCAAGCTTATTCTAAGAAATATATTTCTTGAAACACAATGTCCCTGATGCTTGCTGGTACTAAGTGGTTATTCTTCAAGATTTTTCCCATCACTACCTGAGCATGAATGAATACTGAGAGCTTTGATTTCTGGATAGATATATTCAGTATTTTTCGAGTTAGAAAGAATATTATTTAACACAACAATGTATTTTTGATGACTTTGCAACTTTCTGTAAAGTACTTGGCCTCTCCTAGTCACAGTTCTTCATTTGAGAATAGAACAAATAGTAGAACAAATAGTCTCAGTGACAGAGATGGGAATGAAGGAAAGGGAAGATTCTCACTTTAGATAATTTAATTTTAGCTTCTAATGATTTGCATATACAGTTATCAACAACTTTAATGAGAACTGAGTATTTAGATTCTTGTTAAAAGTTGGAAAAATTTAAACTGAAGTTCCCCTTTAATCATATTACCCCCGTTTGATACTTTGTCAAATGAGCTCAAGGTTCTTTAAATATCGGAATGCTGAGATATCAAGTACAGATATAAAGGAAACACATATGGCATGAAGTAGAAGCTGGGCATATGGAAACCCTAATTATGCCCCAAGGGAAAAATCAACAGCTGGAGAAACAGAAATAAGATCAGTTCTGTTCCTTGGGAAATTTGGGTTCAGATCCAATTGGATAAAGATTGTCTCTGGTCTCCTATTTTCTTTAAGAGGCTCCTCAAAAATGCATTAGTTGATAAAAACTGGTTGCCTCATCTTTATTTCTATGAAACAAGTATGATTTTTTTTTTTCCAGCAAAACTATTTTACTGATTCAATCAGAATGTCTGGGTAGTCAAATGATGACTAAAACAGCCAAATTTAGTGCTGGTGGATGATAGTGAGAAAGGCCCATATTGAACCAAAATGAAGCCACAAATGTAGCCACTGCAAAAGAAAATTAAAGGTAGGGTTCTAATGACTACTAGGGTTTCAAAATTTCAGAAACCTACATAATTATTTCATCTACACATTTTCACAAACCCTTTTAAAATATTTTTTAATTTTTTAAGGAACACACTGTTTTAGTAGTAAACTAAAACTATTTGAGATTTTTTTTCAGACTTTTTGCCCTATAAAATTGTAATAAATTTGCCATCAACCTGCAGAAGTGCTCAGTTGTCAAGATCCTTATCAATATTGTTAATATTCCTCCACTTCTAATTTGTTGTTTCTTCCAGTTGCTTCTCATATGTTTAAAAATTGTTATTTAATTTCTCATATGTATGTTATTTAGAGACTGTAAATATTCTACATACATGCATTATTAACTTTTTTTCTTATACTTAAAACAAATGTTAGCAGCTTTAGGGAGTCAATTATTCTTTCACTGCTTTAAAATTTTAATATAGTTGAATTTTGATATCAAAGAGACGGACAGAGATGAACCCTCTAGAGTTCAACAAAGTCCAATGCAGGATCCTGCACCTAGGGAAGAGTAACCCCACACACCAGCACAGGCTGGGCGCTGACCTGCTGGGGAGCAGCTCTGCAGAGAAGGACCTGGGGCTCCTGGTGGACACCAAGTGTCCCTGAGCCAGCAGTGCCCTTGTGGCCAAGAGGGCCAGTGGTACCTGGGGTGCATTAGGGAGAGCATTGACAGCAGATTGAGGGAGGTGATCCTGCCCCTCCACTCAGCCCTAGTGAAGCTCATCTGCAGTGCTGTGTCCAGTTCTGGGCTCCTCAGTACAAGGGAGACATGGAGCTCCTGGAGCAGGTCCAGAGGAGGGTGACAAAGATGATGAAGGGACTGGAGTATCTATGTTACGAGATGCTTAGGCTGAGGGAGCTGGGCCTGTTCAGCCTTGAGAAGACACGACTGAGAGGGGAGCTCATCAATGTCTGAGAGTATCTGAAGGGAGGGTGGCAGGAGGATGGAGCCAGGCTCAGTTCTGCCAAATAAAAGGACAAGAGACAATGGGTGGAAGCTGATGCACAGGAAGCTTGACTTGAATATGAGTAGGAAATTCTTTGTTGTCCAGGTGTCCCTGCACTGGAACAGATTGCCCAGGAAAGTTTTGGAGTCTCCCTCTCTGGAGGTATTTGACAACCACCTGGACACAATCCTGTTCCATGTGCTCTAGGATGATCCTGCTTGAGCAGGGAGGTTGGGCCAGATAACCCACTGTGATCCCTTCCAACTTGGCTCATTCTGTGATTTTGTAATTCAGTCACAAGGTACTGTACTTACATAATTTAATAAAAATTCTCAACATCTATTTTCTGCAGTATTCCTTAAGGGGAGCTAGCAAACCCATGTGTACCTAAACGTAAAGACTAACCCTCTGATTTTTAGTTGTTTCATTTGATATTAATTGCAATTACCAACAAAATATGCCAAAGAATGCATTTCATGCAGGTAGC
>WBMY01007785.1:79533-124606 GCA_013397315.1 Donacobius atricapilla
CTCTGTTATATAGTATTTCTACAAAGGCCAGGGACTGGGGGAGAAGGTTGACACCTCTCCCCATCCCATTGGTCAAGACAACTGTCTGTCAGCTGTCCATATCTCTAAGAACAGGAATGAAAACTTTCCTTGAAACTATACAATAACATTGGCTGTGTTTACAGACCAGAGTGTGAGAAAGAACCCAAAACATGAAACTGAAACAGAAGAGAAGGCTGAAAAAATCAGGGTGACAGGGTAATACAGAGTGGATCTCAACTTGTGCACCTCTTAGTTTTACCGTTTTTCATTTTCAGTTGTGTCATTATCATCTCCAAATGCAAAACAATTGGATGCCCTTTTTTTCTCTCTCAATAATTGCTTTCCTCAAATAAAGAAACATTTTATTAAGTTTTACTTTTCCTTTGAGTGGGTCATTTCTGCAGTCTCTTTGATGTTGTGTCTGTGGGACAATCTGAAGAAAATGTCAACAAAAATAAAGTAACAAGAACTTTTCCCCCAAATGTGCTAAGTCTTCAAAGTTGAAAGGATGGGTAGCTTCTTTTAATAGATTTCAGAAAAGAATGTGACATGTAAGCAATTAGCATTTGGAGAATAGCCCCTGGAAAGAGTCTCAGAAACATCTGTTTGAATGATAAANTACACAACTATATATTATGCACCATTTTGATGAAATACTGTGAATCTGCAATTCAGAAAAGCAAGTATTCAAAGTAGTTTATTTTGGCTTAAGAATTACTTGTAGTGTTTCTGTTCTTTTCTCAGCAGTATGATGTATAGACACGTATTCTAGCTCTAAATTAATGAGATCAAATTCCAAAGTGCAAGAAACACAAAAGTCCATATGGGTTGATTAATCCTTCCAGAAGGGTTTTTCTTTGGTTACTTTTAATATCTAACTTGTACTAAGGAATAGGACAGCTTCATAGAATCACAGATTCATAGAATCATAGAATAGTTTGTGTTGGAAGGGATTTTGAAGGTCATCTAGTTTCAACCCCTTTGCCATGGGCAGGGACAGCTTTCGCTACACTGGATTGCTTAAAGCCCCATCCAGCCTGGTCTTGAACATTTCCAGGGATGGGGCATCCACAGTTTCTCTGGGTAACCTGTTCCAGTGCACTGTCATAATGAAAAAAGTGAACCTAAGTTTAGCTGATGCAAGTTTATTTCGCCTAAATAATCTTTTAACACTTGAAGTAAAATAATTAGGAGTATCTCTAAAAAATTTGACATCATGTTGAAATCCAGTTTTTCTGTAGCCAGATAGGGCCAACTTTCCACAGTCGTTTAGTAGTCCAAATATGCAACAAAACCGAAAAGCCCCATTCAAAGACTTCTCAGTAGAATCTAGGAAGAAGTAAGTGTATATACATGAGTTAAGACAGTAAAGTCCTTGTGCTTCTGGGCCCAAATAAGGGAAAGGTTGAGGCTCTTAGTTATTTATACACTTTTAAAATCCACGTATCTGCAGCAGAATAAAGACTTTTGAATACTATGCTTTTAGGAGACCAAGTTAATGCATGTATCCCTTGGAATAAGAGCTATACCTTGAATAAAGGTAAGATGCAATTCCCCTAATTTAATCCTCAAATTTCGATGCCTAATCTAAGCTTGTCATTCATGCCAATTTTTTCTTCAAAGTGAAGAAACAAAAAGAGATGACTCCTGAGAGGGATTCATTCATTCTTAAGACCAACATTTAAGGAATGTAAGGTAAATTGTCCTCTAGAGAAGCCTATCTCCCTCCTTTCCAACATATAAAGGAGTTAAGTCAAGAACTTAATTTAGACTACATGCTTAACTTCTGGACAGTGAAAGATTAGGGGAATCCTACCCTTTTTTTCTCTATGACATATTTTCAGAATTGTTTATTCCTTTTCTTGTTGTTCCTTTCCCACAGGCACTCCACTGGTATATCCCTAGTTGTATAAACACTGATTTTTTAAGGTACTGTAATTTATTACTGTGATCTTTGAAACATTACATATTATGTTTAACTTATTGAATAAAAAATTATGCAAGACAATTTTGCCTCTTCTTTCACCTATTTCCTGTCAATGTCTATGGACTTGCATCATAATTTTCCAGAATCATATAACAGTCAGAGAAAGAAATTGTTTTGGTTTTGGGTTTTTTTCTCAGTAATAAAAAATGAATTTATATCTATAAACTCCTGTAGACAGAAGGACCAATATAGAAAAACAACACAATGTGACAATCAAAACTCCTTAAGACTTTAGTCTTAAAATTTTGCTGGTAAAATTATATCAGAGAAAATGCAAGCCCTTCAACTACAAAATTAGAGAAAATGATTGTAGGCCAAGGGCCTGTTCCTGTTCCTCCATATCCCAACGTAGGAGCAATGGGATTCCATGAAGTAAACAATATTTTTCAGTGATAACAGACACTGCAAATTCCAGAGTCCATCCCTTACCCTTGGGGATCAGTGAATTTAACATCTGGAAATACTGGAATCCAGCCTTTTTTTGTCTCTAGCGAAGTCAGTCGTAGGGTCTTAATTTAAGAATTTTGTTCAAGAAGACACAGCTCTTGCACTGGTAGTGATGGAATTTCTGTTCTATAGATTGGACTTGAAATTTGTTTTTGGACTATACACAGAGTAAAAATACAAAAAAAAATCACAAAAGTGCACAAAAAAATCAATAAGCATTATCGACTATCCTTATTTTTTTTTTATAACAGTGATACCAAACACCCCAAGCATACTCAAATGGCGAGAAGCAAATATTTTAATTTTGTATAGTTGCCAGAGTTAACAATGTAATTGCAAAGATTTTCTTACGTTCAATTGGTTCAGATTTTCACAGTTAATTTTGCTGCCTACAACCAAGCATTATATTTACTCTTAAATAACTATATGTTTATTGATTTTTATGGGGTAGTGGGGGAACATGTGTGAATTCAAATTGCCAGTAGCTAAAGAAAGAGCAGTAGACTGTAAAACTGACACCTGATCAAGTAAGTGTGATCAATGCATAGCTGACAGATGATTTGGCTACATGCAATTCTGAATCACCAGTTATACCTATTCCAAAACACAGAACACTGTGGCAAGTTACTCCCAACTAGAGTATTTGTTGAAAATGTGATCTCATTTGTAATTCTCATAACATAATTCCATAGATATTAATGTAACTGAGAAAGTAAACATACAGGATATGTGGATCTACAAAAAAAACCCAACGTAAAATAAACATGATTAACACAGAGCAATGAATTTGACAATTCCAAAAAATTAAGTTTCTTCTTGTTGCCATTTGTGACATGTAATTAGAAGTTATCTTTATTGACTCAAAGCCAACAAAGGGAAAATCCAGATCAGTTACTTCTGTCTGTAATGTTTAGTCAACAGTATTTCCTGCCTCATTTTGAGATTAAGGAATCCTGAATCAAACAACATTGTGATAAGTCAACCCCTACACTACTTTACAGTTTTATTATTCTTTCATTTCAGCAGGAAAAAAGTTTTTACTGGGATATTATTAAAGTCATTCCAGGTGTTGAAGACAAATTCCCTGGCAGATAGCTTTATGCCGAGATTAGTTCTAGTCCTCATTTTCAGCTATTTCAGGTGAAAACTGTCAGAACAACTACTTCATTAAAAAAAAAAAAATACAAGATTTTTTCTAACATAATAAAATAAAAACTAAAAAAAAATATTCAAAATTATGTGTATAGTTTCCCTTGTAATGTGAAAGTAATTCTTCACCAAAAGATATAGTTTTTGAATTGCTGTCAACACCACAGACATCTCTGCTACACTTGCAATAAATGAAGAAGGGTTACTATATAAGACAAGGATAAACTATTTCTCTCCAAGTGTCATCTTCTTTTTCTGAAACAGATGGTATCTGATAAATGTGCAGTGTTGTTATATATATGCATGTTAATTTTAATGATATACCTAAGACCCTGCCAGCTAATATGAATGTGTGACATGTGGATGGGAATCCCAAGACTAGAGTGGTGCTCCTAGACTCCTGGCCTTGTGGGGGTTATGAGCCTTAGAAGAGAAGGCCAGAGTGGAGCTGAAGATAGATCAGACGGCTGGGATGCTACCAGGGCTGAAGGACTCTCTTTGATAACCTTGAGGATGGTGGAGAAGTGTAAGGTGGAAGGAACCAAGGAGGGCAGTTGAACTCAACAGAACTACATTTGATAATATAGACTGCTGACATGGTTGATATTAATTAAAAAGGGGGACTGAGGACAAGTGAATTTGTTATCATGTGAAATAAGAGATAAATTCTTAGAGAATAAGATAAAGATATAGCTTTGACTGCTCCTTGCCTGGAGATCTCTTCTGCCATTCTAGCCCATGACCGCTACTCTTTTGCTCTAGGGGGGCAAAGCAGATCTACTGGAATGTCTTCTGCAAGGCAACATTTGCAAAGACTCTGTAAGAGAAAAATCACATTACTGAGTAAAAAATACATATTACCTCAATAGGTAATTTCTTTCACATTTTGCAGATAAGTGGTACTGACATACATATCTATTTTCTCCCATGGAAAAGGACAAGCCAATAATTTACCTGCATGTGCTTCACCTTGGGAAAATTGTTTTGATAATCATGTCTCCTTTGATTTTTATGAAAATAATAATTTCTTTTGGGATTTGGGTAAGGGACCAAAAATAGAGAATCACACATGTCCATGTCATGTGGAGAACCGCATCATTCAGTGGACTGGGAATTCATTTATTAAGCAGGATGGCTCAGATAGAGAGCAACTTTTAGTCTAGAGTTTCTGTCTTACACAAGTTACACCACTTATAGCCCCTACCCCTCTGGTCTGTGTTAGACTGGCTACAGGACCCAGGCTCACAGAACACTCCTGCTGGATGTGCCCTTGTCCTTGTTCTGACTGCCGGCCTGGCCCCTGTGCAAAAGGGTTTCATCTTGGTCTCAGCCTTTGATATGACATCTAAGGTCCACACATGGTGTGCTGATCTCACCTCCTATGGGGTAATTGTCTTCTCTATCGCTGCAAAGTGGATCATCCGCACAAGCTGCTAATGGCCTTGTTAATCAGGCAGCCTGAGGCCAATCACTTCGGCTTTCTCTATAGCTAGGGCTGATTAGCAGTTATCACTGTAATCTCCATGGTTTCTGTCATTCACCTTCTCTGGACCCAAATATGTTACAGAAGGGTGAAATGAGCAATAGGCACATTAAAACCTTTTTTTTGTGGGCTGCAGCATAAGGAAAACATATTCAAATTGGCCAGTGTAAGAAGGTTTTTAGAAGTCTTTCTGAATGTAGAGGGGAGAAGGAACTGTTCAGTCTTTCTCTCATTTCATCGCTAAACAAACCTCTGCATAATGCAGTGCATTTACTTGACTCATGCTCCAGAGAACAAAATTCTCATTGTGATTTAGCCTGTGGCAAAAATCAACTGGTATTTTTGTCAAATTAATTTGCTGATTTGTTGAAGTAAAAGTTCCAGCTTTTGCAACTCACCATTGCATTAAGCAAATATTTGCTATTAAAATATATCCAGTTACATTTTTCAGATGTATTAAACTAGTAAGGCTTGGGTTCTGAGATTTTTTTTAGACTAAAGTAGGATCTTTGAGCCTTCACTCTTTTCAGATCTTGTGCTCACATCCTTCAAATAGGAGGCTTCTCCCAAGTCCTAAGACAGGGAAAACCCCCCTAGATTAAAAACAAACAAACAAACAAACAAAAAAACAAAACATGAAAATTTCTCTCTGGTTAATAAGACTGGAAAGCTCTGACATTTCTGAGGCAGATTTAGGTATGAAGTGAGTACTCATCTTCTCCACTGCCGGGTAACATAAACTTGCTGCTACTGAGGAAAGGTCAAAGTATATGAGTTGATAGCTCCTGATGAGTGTCTAGGCACCATTTATCCTTTTGCCCAATACTGGCAAGAACAAAAGGTGTGGTTCTTCATGTCTCTCCTGCCAATAACAAGAGGAACTGAGGTTTTTTGGAAGCGTTAAGAGCCTTAACATTTTATGGAAGCACCATATATATGTTTCTTTATGTACAGTACAGTATTTACTTTTGAAAGCAGTGAAGAAATGAAAACTGATGAAAAAATATCATCAAGGAATTAATACAAAAGTATTGAAAAAGCTTTAATTTGTATTCCAAATTAATTCCTCCTCCCAATTGCTTTTAATGGCCTTACAAATGCTAATAGCAAATGAACAAACTTAGGTATGTGTGGGACCATTTATTTCAGCACTATTGCTAACTGAAAGTTATAACAAAATGATGGAATAACAGTCTGTGATCACAATAGTAAACACAGAATTGTCATTATATTCCTCCATCCCTCTGGTCTCCTTTGAACCCTTTCTTTGCTAAGTCCTGAAGTAGTAAATTCAAGATATTTTTTGGCAGGTGTGCATTGTTGTCCTGTGTCTCACGTACATTATTGTACTGAATGCAATGCATCAGAAATGGAGAAAGTAGGGTTGTCAGGGCAGACTAATGTAACTGATTAGCTACTGTGACCAGCTGTATTGGATGGAGATAAATACAGAGAGGAGGAAGAGTTATTGATAAGGTTTTCAAATGCCTTCTGCTGCTTATAGGACAGGACAAGCTGTACAATTGCAGTGGAAGGCAGGGAAGATGCAACGTTCCTCTTTCTCTTTTTTACTGTTCTTCCACACGTTTGAATTCCCATAATAAAATGTGGCATCCTTTTAGGTGGAAAAGATTTGTGTCACCTGGCTTCTTCTATGCCCTCTAAAAATTACTCTTCTTCTCCCATTACCGTCAGCTTTCCCAGTCAGAAGAATTAGTATAATTATCTCAGTTCACACCTCAGTTCACAGTGAAGACACTCCAGTTTAATGGTCTGAGACAGACAAAATCAGACACAGTTTTTTTCATAGTCTCTTTTCTAAAGTCACTGTTCCATGAAAACAATATTAGAATAAAATTTTTAGCTCTTACTTACCCACTCAGTTCTCATGTTAAACCAAATTTTTTATTATTACTATTATTTTTTTTCCCTTTTTCTGCCCATTATCTGATTGTCTCACTGCATTGCTGACCTCTCTCCCTCAGCCAAACTCTCAGATGATCATCTTCTTAGAGGCTGAAAAACAATACCGCTGGGCTAAATTCTGTTCTGCTATGCAGATATGCTTATGTAAGTTTAAAAATCACTTAATTGATTTTCTGGTTAGAGAGGCATTGGAAGCAGCTACATAAGAGGCCAAGTCTCTCTCAGTCTTTGGCTCCAGATGCTGGTTATTACTGATAAATCATTTCATAAGCTGCTTTCCTTTTTAGATATTTTGCTTGTAAACATGAATCTTGCTTTTAGAAAGCTGTAATCAGGAAAGTGCTCTTGCTGTCTAATAGAAAACAGAGATAGCTGCACAGCACAGTTAGTGTAATCTCTTTTACAGTATGTCCTCTTTTGATCTTTTATTTGATTCAAAGAAACTGCCAGGTCAGAACATACAATTGCTTTCTCTGAAGGAAGAGTTTGCTAAAGGGTTCCAAGGATGGCTTAAAAAATTCTCTTTATTACTCTATGTAATATATGATTTAGAATAAATTTGTGCTAAGGACTAAAACTACAGTATCTTTTAATGGAAACTGAGTAATGGGAAAGAGCAAAATGCACCAGGTGATAAGAGGAAAGGTATTCGCTACCAGGGATGAGTTCCTGTCTCAAAAGAAGGGTATTCCGGAGGATTATTTCATCTGGCAAAACACCAGCAGCATGCATTAATGATAAGATGAATATTTGTCACCAGAAAAAGATATTTGAGAGGATTATCATCTAACAAGATTCCAGCGATAGGGGTATTCCGGGAAACTCTTTGTCAGAAGCAGCCACGAGAAAGAACGGGCATTAATATGTGGAAAAGGACAAGATCAGCAAAGGAAGCAGGAGGACTCCCCCAGTATCTTGCAAAGTCTGAAAATAGTATAATAAAAAAACACCGTGAGGACAGTATTTCGTTAACTACAGGGGTACGGAGCGGTCCCAACCCGGTTCACTCAGCACCGATCGCCCGGCTTGGTGCCGTTTTGCTTGTGGCTTTTTTCCAATTTTACTTTGATAGTTTAATAAATTTTTTTAATCATTAAATTGGTTGATTCATTTATAACACTCTATGCACACTTTGTTTTTATTTCTTCCCTCCTTTGTAGCAGAGTGAGTTTAAGAAGAAATTTGAGACAATGAGACTCAGTGTGTCTCTGAATTTCCTGTGACAGTGGCTGGCAGGAAGGATAACTTCCATATGGAAAAGAAACTAATTTTCTATTGTGCACTTGCTCATCTGAAAGTGACAGTACTTATGCCTTTGCTACTTATAACAGAAAATTTTTGAAAACTCCAAAGCTGCTTCAGTCTATTGTGAATTCTGGAGTAAGAGAGGATTCAAAGCTATTTTCCCCTTAACCTTCCAGCCATAAACACCTGGAAAGCAGAGCCCATTTAACCTAGGCTTTATGTTGCACAAGCCCATAAAAAGTGCAGACTTTTTCATTGTATCCTATATTTGCCCAAACATTAGGGAGTATTGACTGTTTTTAAGTTAAACATTTATTCTTGAGTATGACAACGGCTGAAGCAGTCACTGGTGACTAGAATTCTGAATTCCAAAAAGCTTCAGAGTACATTTCAATATGTTTGCATGGACAAAATTCTTATAAGAGGCCATGATAATTTGTTAATATTTACTTATTCACATATTTCTCCATATTATTTGCAAACACAAATTATGTGACAAATTTTTAGTGATGGAGGGACGAACTTCAGTTTAAGATAGTAATATAGAAGTGGCAACACATTTATTAATACAAATTAGTGATTTAACAAAGTTTGATGGCAAGTGAAACAGTGGTTTAACAAGATTCTACAGCAAGGTTCACTAAATTATTTACTGCACAGTGGACTGGGTCAAACAAAACTGTCAGGGAGACCTTTTGAGTCATGAGGTTCAAAAAGGGCCGCCTTGTGTTCTGAACACTTGTTTGTCCTTCACAGAGGGGAGTTTAGGTGTGTTTGAATTCAGACTTTGTTCCAGAGCTTGAACAATTGTTTATAGCTAAAGGATTCTGTGTGGACAATAAATTCTATATATCATTTAGCTAACATTTCAAAATTTAGCATGAGAATTTAATGAGAATCTCTTGTGGGAAGGAATGTGTCAGCCTCAAGGAATCATCTTTACAGGCATCACTGCTCAAGGGGACATCCTGGTCTGCAGCCCATTACTGTGCAGGAGAGCTCAATGGGCCCTGGATTGTCCATTATCCATGGACTAAGATAATTGCTTCATCGTTACATTTGTATACCAGCTACAGAATTAGTTTCTTCCCAGCTTGGCTTGACTGGGCTCTTGACCAGCACCATGTTTAGGGGAGACACATTGCTCAGATTAGCTCTTTGCTGTTGTGTTTTAGTCTGCCTCCCCTGAATGCACTACTACCAGCTGGCTGCAGCCATCATGAGCAGACCAGACACCTCCATTATGACTGCCACTGCTGAATGTCACTGGAGTAAAGTCACGTGAAATAAAGGTCAGGCTGGGGGGCTGAGCGCACCATCACACAAAGAGACAGAGATATATTAGCGTAGATATATGGACAAATTAATAAAAGTGATAAGAGAAAACTTAAGTATGTTTAAAGTTTCTATGTAAAAAGCAGTTAAATTCATTTGGCATGGTGATGCATGCGTTTTATGATGACCTTTAATAGACAGGAACACTGATGAGTCCTGTTTTCTGCACTTGTTATGCTAAATAGGAAATGTAGAAATGCAAAAGGCATGACTTAGATTGGTTCTAGACTTGATTTTCCATTCCACATTCCAGGGATTTTAAGTGTCATCAGGTAGCTCTAGCTGAATATGTAACAATACAGAACAGGGAAATTACAGAAGAAAATTATTTAACTTTAATTCAGTTTTCAAAAGATTATAGATATACAATCTATATATTGTAGCTCTCTTGAATCTACTAAATTCTCAAATACTTTAAGTTTCTTAAAAAAATATTTATTTAAAACCCCCAGAACAACAAAAAGTCATAATCTTTCCTGGCTTTAACAATGAAAAATCACTCTGCCACACAGTTGTGTTTTTCTTAGAGGTAAAGTGGCTAGGAGCTTTGATATTCACCTCAAAATAATTTGTGCTAAAATGCCATTATTTGTTCAGCTTCAATCAATGGAACTGATTTTTTTTGTTTTGTTTTTTATTTGCATGATAATCTAAACATAGTCAATATAGATATCAATATAACTAATGTCAGTATAACAGAATAGTGAGAGCTTGGTTGATTTACAATCACTGGGCTCAGGTCTGCAAGCTAAGAATATTACACATTTCTATGGATATCAGAATTGAGAAAGTCTTTTTACCTGCCTCTCCTGGTCAAGTTGATTTGATCATTAGAATGGATTAATCTCCCCCATTTCCACGAAGTAAGAAAAAATGTCTGTGGAGTTGCTTTTGAGTTCTAGCTTGTTAAGTTTTGACTTTAGTTTGTCCTTCATTTGAACTTCAGGAACTCAAAAACTCAAAGACATTTTAATACTGGAAGAACAACTTAGAGTTATCAATATTTCAATTATTCTTTTTAATCTCAAAACAAAGCCCTTATCCCTTCATATACTGTTCAGATGTCAGCACTTTTGGGTGCAACACATCAGGCCTTTGGACTTATGTATGCACAGATTGATTATGTTCTCCCTGTTTTGTTCCCCTCCACTGAGAATAAACCTCACTCCAGACTTTCCTCCTCAGCTTTTCCACATCCTTTGTCACAAGGACCCTGGCCCTATTTAGCACTGGTTCCTCATTCACATTAGCTTCCCTTTTACTGTTTATATAGTTGTAGAATCCTTCTCTGTGTCCCTTCACATCCCTTGTCACATTCAGTCCCAGGTGGACCTTTGATTTCCTAACCCATCCCTGTGCAATCAAACTACAGCTTTATATCCTGAATCACCTGCTACTGCTTGCTTCTCTTGTACATTCCCTTTCAATGTCCAAGTTCAGTTAGAGCTCCTTGTCCATGCTGGCCCCTGCTGCCTTTGTTTTATTTCCTACTTCTTGGAATGGACTATTCTGAGTTTTCAGGAAGTGATCCTTGGGTATCAACCAGCTCTCCTGGACTCCAAGCATATCTCTGAATAGCTTGAAAACTTATCTTTTAAAATCCGGGATCCTTTACGCTCTTCAAACATGTTTAGACCCTGTAGGAGAATGGAATACAGGTGACCTCACCCCTGATAACTAACAGCTGTGTTAATTACCCAATACAGCCCTGCCCCTGATGAGTCACAGCTATAGCCAAAAGTGAGATAAAAATGAGTGAGATAAAAAAGGGGTGTAGATGGTAAGGGGGGGCTTAGTATGGAGGACGAAGCTTGAGGAGCATGAAGGAGAGACTTACTGCTGCAAGGTTAGTCTGGGTCTGCAGTTAGAGCCTGTTGTTGGAACCTGTATTCAGAGTCTGCAAACTAATACAGGTGGTCATGGTTTAGCAGGAAATAACCAGCAGTCAGAGGCTGCAAGGGAAACCTACAGTAGGAACCTGCTGCAGCCAGAGTCAGTGAATAGTTGGAGTTAAGATGACTAAGCCATGAAGTGGGGTAAACCAGGACCATTTTAATGCTTTGTTTAATGAGAAGTCTGTGCCTCAGCTGATTTTTACTGTCTAGTAATAGGGCTGTTGCAACAGGACCTGATTATTGTGAGATTCTTCTACCCAAGTTAAAGTGCAAACAAAACTATATGCCAAAGATAATAGTAAAGATTTTATTTAACTGTAAAACTTATGTTATAGAGATAGGAAAAACTAGAGGGGCAGAGGGGAAGAGAGAGAAGGAGAGACAGATCAAGCAGATGATAGTCACCACCTATGCATCCACTGACATCCTGTTTGTCCTTCTTCAACCTGGGCTTCTCGATGGTAGGGGTCTGAAAATTGTTCAAAATATTTCACTATTTATACATGCTATCAAACACAGGAATTAATTCTCTTTGGCTGCATAGTTCTCTTATTCTATTGGTTAAATTATTCCCTTGCTTCTAATGTTAATTAATTCTGTGCTCCTCTTCTCTTGAGTTGGTTGGTTTCTTTCAGTCAGTGGGTTGTGCACAATCCTCCCCTGCTAGAATTGCCTTTTACTCCATCAGACCTAATTTTAGCACAGTTGCTGAGTCGGCTTTCTTTGTGGGTTTTTTGAGTCCGTTATCAGCCCCTCCCCAGGTCTGAGACAACATCTGGATAATAGCACCACCTTTATCTTATCTTAAATTCCCATCAGATGACTTACAGTCCAAATTCAGGAAAACACAGAAACATATTCAGAGTGGAGAAGAGGGAGAGGGGACATGAGTGGCCACAGGTGGTGTCTGACCTGTAACTTGCAGAGCTTTGTTTGACCAGTGATACTCTATGGGCAGTAGTCCCTCTGCAGTTTTCCACAGTGTGAATTCTTGCCTGGATGCATTACCCAGGATGTGCCAGCCTAACTTCTCCAGGCCTGGAAGCACCACCATCCTGCTGCTCATCTCTGTGCTTATCTCATGGCAAGGTCTTGTGGTCTTATAGGTGTTAGAGACAGGCAACTGTGAATTCATAACCATCCAAAACTAAGATCCCCCCAAAATTATCACAATCAGTGTGGTAATATAGGAGTAGGTGTGTATTGTGAAATGGTTAGTGTTGAGGACCTGACAACAACAAACTACTGATTTTGTGGGGTTTACTTCAGTCTACTGCTATGCCTCAGCAGGTGGAATGAGTCTCCTAGTGATATGTCCTCCAATGTAATCAAATTTCTGCAGTTAGAATGTAAACCAGAAGATGGCAAGGGGGTAAAATTGAAAACGTGCTCCCAATCTGAAATAAAACATTAACATGGATCCCCTAATGTTCCTAATCTTAGATATTCCTAGGTTTCTTTAATATCTAAAACCTCATTAGTGAATTATTATATTTCTTGTCATCACCTCACAAATACTGAAGGCTGCTTAATTCTAGCAGGTTGGAAAAAACCTTTAAAACTTCAATATACCTATTTTTTTCTGAACACATGTATTTAACTAGATCATACAAACCACAACAAAGTGGGAAACTGTTTTTCTTAAGTCAATTCTGTATTTCAGCTGTTGGAGAACTTAGCTGAGTTTCAAGGGACTTTGTAATATTGCTTTCGTCCAATTATAAGCAGACAGGATATTTCCTTGTTATCAGAACTAGATTTCTTGCACATTTTCAAATGTGGAGAATTGAAATAACTATGTTTTTTATTCAAATATAATGAATCTAGTTGTCCATCTTATTCTCAGGACTTTCAGAGGTGAATTTTCAATAGATGAACTTGAGAGACTCTTACAGAGTATATTCAATACACAAGAGCTATAATAGTCTGTCAGCATCAGAATGGATCAAATTGAATCCAGGTTCCTATACCTGCAGTGAATAAGGCAACAAAAACCAAGGGAGTTAATGCCTTTCATATTCTAAATAACTTCCCCTGTTCTGCACACCTGTTGATGAAAAAATAATGCCAGACTCAATAAAATTGGAGAAATGTCTTTATTACTTTGGTGAAAATTCACCACTGAGCTTCCTTCCTCAAAAAAGAGGCCTTCATAGTTTAGAAAAATGGCTACTTCTCCTCTCAGTGGGGTTTGTTTCTTTGTTTTGTTTTGTTTTTTTTTACCAGTAACTACATGTTTTGGAAACTGGATTTTTAGAGGCCTCTGTTTGCCTGTTAACACTATGCTTTCATTAAATTGCCTAGACCAATTTTGGTAATTTGCTGCAGCAGAAGATTATTTTACGCTGGAATATAACATTTGCCTGGAAACGCAACCATCTTAATTATCTAGTTCAGCTTCCAAATGCTGTTTTTCCTTTTATGGGCACATAAAGGTGTCACATAGCCACAAAAATTTCAGCATTTATTAATCAGCAAGCAAATATCTAATTTAGATATAATTTATTATTTTTACCATAGGTTGAACAGTAAAAAAAAAAGTTATTAAAAAGCTCTTTGGAGTCAAAAAATGAGACGTTCAAATGACCTCATTGCTTGTAAATTTTATTTTAAATTATTCAAAATCTACTGTCACAAATATTGTCTCTGTCCTAATAGAGAATTCTATAGGAAAATGGAATACTTGTGTTACAATTCTACTATGTAATTGGTATTATCATGTTCTAACAATTTCCAGAGCTAAGTGGGGAAGTTTCACCAAGAGATATTTTGCTTAAGTCACGTGCCAGTGAAAACAACCAGGCTACTAACAACTGTATATGATTACAGAACCATGATTTTGTAATGAGTCCTGGTAACATGGATTTAATAATAGCAATGTCCTTATATTAAAACACCTGTCTGATCTTCAATACTTTTGAGTTTTTAAGTGCTACAATTTCTGCAAATGGAGCATGAATTAAAATTTAAATCACAAGGCTTTTAAAGCATGCTATGCCTGACAAAGGAGCAATCACAATCTACAACACTTTATCTGATACCATCACCTAAAATAATCCCCAATCCCATTGCAGAATGTGAAGTTTTTCTACATGGAATTTGTATTTGGTAGCAACAGGTCAGTGGAAGTAAAATAAATAACAAACCGTTGTCTCATTTTTAAGCCTGTCAGCATAAATGAACAGAGGAAAAAAGCCACCAGCAAAGGTTATCATGGGTGACCATTGCCCAGAGCTGACTAGAAGCAAAATCTGTGGACTAGAAATTTCCCTGGCTGTTAACATAGGGTTTTTTTATATGGCATATATCCTGGAAGATGGATTTGTGAACATAACCATTAGAGGAATCAGAAAGGAAAATATTTGACATCAAAGTGATAAAATCATAGGTGTGAGTTTTTGAGCAAGATAGCACCACTGTTTGTTTTCTGTGTTCAAAAGGAATAATTTTTTAATGCAAGATTATATCCCTGTAACTGACTTTTGATACTAAATATTTTATTCATACAAAAATATTCTTGAAATGTGTAAATATTGACTGTAAAAGGTTCAACATGGGGCTAAGTCTGAAGTAGTATTGATTATCTGAAGTTATTATTCTAATATTAAACTGCAAATGAACTCAAGATTTAAGATTATAGGTACTGTAGAGCATGTGGAAAATAACTGAGATCAAGAGGAGACTAAAGTTAACCATAATAAAGCTACTCTCAGTTCAGAAACACTTAAATAAAAAGAGCAAATAGTCTCTAAGCAATTAATATCAGATAATATCCTATTACATTGTTGATAAAAATATAATAGAGTTAAAGCACTTTTGAAAAAAAACCCTATTTATCCATTAAATAAAAATCATAGGTACTCTAAAAACTGTCACAATAAGCAGGTCATAAATTTCTGGCAAATTATTCAAGTTTATTCACATCTTCACCTGCGGGACCTAGACAGAAATCCAGATTTTTGATAGACATGTCCTCCTATTTGGATAAGGATCTCACCTCTTTTGTGCAGTGCTTTCAGCTGAAATGGTTGAGCACTTGATTGGTCCATGTGAGCAGCAGCCAAGGCAGGTCCTGATATACCTTTGCAACCATTTAAAATTTACACCACTCAATTGTTTTCATCGATTTTTCTCTCAGTACTTCTGTTATACCATATATTCACATAAAAACCAAATCGTATATATTGGTCTACTTTATGAAGCCTTTCATAAAAATTCTGTGATTTTCCCTCATTCTTTAGAGGAGGTATGATTTTCTCTGTTTAAAAAATTGGAAATTAAATCTCAGCTTAAAAAAGTAAAATTTTTCCTTTTGTTTTATGTGTGACTGACTTAAAATCTTTGCCTAAATATTTTGTGAGCTATAATTTTGTAATTATTGCCCTTAAAAAGCTCAGTCAAGATCAGAATTTCATTGGCCCTGTAGGAAAGACCTGTAAATACTCCTATTTTCCATTTTCTAATACTATACTCCATTTTCTAATATTCTATATTTTTGGACCAAAGCAAAAAAAAAGAGCTGGAGGGTCAGATAATGTAGTTTCTATATTGTCTATTTACAAGCTGTCAAACGGTTATCATTTGAGGCTGAGACTTTTTTTTCAGCTGAGAATTCATTAATCCTAGCTTGCACTTATGTGGGCACTGTAATGGGATTTGCTGAGACTTAAGACTGTTAAAAGCACTGAACAGTAACAAATTGTGTGTCTACTTTGTAGATGTCACCATGATTTGTGTAATGCAAAACCTGAACTAATTTTCAGCTAGATAACTTGAGCCCTCAGAACATCAAAGTCCAGAGATGGCTATGGATTCAAACATTACATTTGACAGGTTTGCTTGGCTGCTGACTCAAATCGGTCTAGAGCTCACTATAGTGACAGCAGCTGTGTTGCAGACACTGTTGATGAAGGTTCATACGTATCCTTCTTGCTGTCCAAGAAAATTTTGAGACTTGTCTATGTGAATCCAAACTGTCTGGAAAAGCATGGGCTCAACAGCGTGTCGTGTACAGAATGTATGCAGAAAAATCCCAGATGGTAATAGAGTAAGTCTGATAAAGGAACAAGCCACATGTCTGCTGAGAAGAGTGGAGTTGATAATTTGTTTCTGTTGAATGAAGTAGGAGGTTTTGTGGTTAAAATAGATTGAAAACACATCAGTTTTCATCCCAGAAGCCATTGTTTTTTCAAAATCACCAGAAGTTCAATAATTCTATTAAAGTTCTCATGGCAGAATATAAGACATGTTTTTGTTTGTAGCTTGGGCTAAAGGCTTTCTGTTCCTGTTTTGGCCCTTACTGTTTATGATACAATGCAAATGAAAAGTACTACAGAAACTCAGGCCATACAGGGACAAGCTGACTATTCCGGATTAATTATCTAGATATAAAAAAATTAAAGAAACAAAGTTCTCCCAGGAAAGTACAGATGGAGGTGAACAGACTAGAATTTTGACTGTAATACAGAAAATGTAGTATTTTATTAAATACTCAACATTGATAATGTTTTCAGTTATTGTTCTAAAAAGAAGTTTACTATTTTATATTTTTTCATCTTGGGTACTGTGACTTCATTTTGTGCTGTTGTTATGCTTCAGAGTCTACAGAGAAATTGAATTCCATGAAAAAATACAATTATAAAGTAAACACTGTGCTAGAATTTATTCATCTTTGACATTTCTATTTCATATCTTGCTCAACAAATTTATTGACTCATTTCTTGGCACTCCCAGTAAATAAAGTTTTATTAGACATTGAAACTCTTTCAAAGAAGAAAGAGAAAAATGAACTACATAACTGGAAGAGTAGGTTTACTGGATGACAGTCAGGTATGGTTTTAATCTCATTTACCCATTTACCATTCCAGAGAAAAAATAATCTTATAAGTGGATGAAATGCAAACCTGGCAGCTTATGTTATTTATTATAGACTTCTCTGGCACACAAACCAGTAGTTAAGGTTAAACTGAGACTACAGGTCCTTGCTTACATATTTTCATAATATCCAGAGGTACAATTGTTATAATACTTTTTCCTGAATAAACAAGATTTTCAAACAAAACCCTAGAGCTTTCACCTCTTCGAATGATACACAATTTTTTTGTTGAATATTTTTTAACTCACATGGCATAAAAATAAATTTTTGGTCAAATTCTTGAAATTAAAATTATATATTAATTTGTTGATTCATTAACCTGAATGACATAGTTCCTAAGTTCTGGTTCACAGATTTCTGCTGCCTGTTTCTACTGCCTTATTATAACACAGCTCAATGCATCGTGTTAGGCTCTGACATGGAAAGTTCCTTGGTGGTTTGCTGATATAAATACTGATGCAACCATAATAAAAGTAGGTGGAATTACATCTCCTTCCCTCTTTCCTGCATCACATCTCCAAGCTCCTACATTGAATTTACAGGGCTAGCTGCTGGAAAATATATAGATTCCAGAGCGTGCTTTTTTTTTTTTCCATCACCAGAAAGGTCCTAAAAGGAGAAGAGCAGCTCAGAGCT
The DNA here is from genome assembly GCA_013397315.1 of Donacobius atricapilla. NCBI lineage: Eukaryota > Metazoa > Chordata > Aves > Passeriformes > Mimidae > Donacobius > Donacobius atricapilla. Next base: position 97,533 of record WBMY01007785.1, read on the forward strand.
TTTCAATATTCATCTTAAAATGGTATGTTTTTCCTGATATTTCACTTTGAAGAAAAATATTTGTTTTTATTATTGACTGTGAACTACAGAGCTACTGTGATGTCAGTAGAGCAGGTTTAATATAAAGATTTGTCAATTTTAATTGTCTACATACTGCATGAAAAACAGGACTTGAAGTTTCACAAGACTTAATTCATCACTTGTGGTTCTCTCTGAAATTAATTCTTGACTCTACATTTTGCTTAAATAAAAAAGAGATCTATTTGTGGGTTGTGTATTAGAATACATAAATAATAAATTTTCTCACTTAAAAGTGTACAGAAATATTGCATTCGTAGAAAATGTAATAATAAGATGTGTAGACTTCAGAACATGCATAAAAATATATCTCTATACATACATGCACACTCATGAACAGATTTGCACATCTATCACATATTTTGTATGTCAGATATGTTCGTAGCTGTGCTTGTTATGAGTAAAAAGATGGCTTTAGCCATAAAAGAGAAAAAAGGCATAAAAAGGTTGGTTCCAGCTTTTCCACAGTAATTCATTGACTAAAGGGTGCTAGAGATCATAATGGTAGCTGAATAAACAAACAATTTTAGAAATTGTAAAGCTATTCTGAAACTATGTACTTTTACATATAAGGTTACCTCATCTTGATGTAAATGTTAATTTTTTTCCTTACCATCCTTTGCAAGCTATGGCAATATTAATTGTCAAGATTATATTTTAAGATTAAAGTTGTGAAATTGTGTTCAAGGGACTTCATTCCAGTAATCCCTGCCACAACATTGCTCTGAGAGCTCATGGTGAAGCAGCCTTAAAAGGTGACCTCCAAATATTTTATAAGTTACTGCTTTATATGGACAAGAATTCTTAGCTGTTAGTATAGCCTGTGGATCTTGTTGCAAAGTGAATTAGTCTGTACCTGCATTTTGTGGGATTCTGACAATCTGATCAAGTGGTTTAGATTAAATTCTAACAGTAAACTGCCCTCCTTTTTTTTTTGGTATCCCATTAATCTTTGTGTCATATGCAAATTTAATCAGTTAAGATTTTATTTCATCATCTAGATTGCTTCTAAGAATGTACTTAATAGTGTTGGACCAGGAATCTCTCTTGGGAGACCTTCCTTGGACAGCCCTGCTCATTGATATCTGCCAATAAGATTTTTTTAATTCATCTAATGTGTTTCCTCTTGATTAAAAATCTTGCATTATAGAAAATTAAAAATACCATGTGACAGAATTGCAAAAACCTTAGAGAAGTTGGAAATTCCTGTGTCAACACAGTTGCCAGTTTTGTTTGACAAAATATACTTTTCCATGAGACTTGAGCCGTATTCATGATACTTTTTGGTTTATGTTCTTTAGTGAAAGAGACCTGAAAAGAGGTATTATTTTGTAAAAAGCAAGTGAAGTACCTTCTGTTGCTTCAGTCACTTTATTTCTTTAAAATATTTTTCACTGCCTCTTGTTTGTCTCTGAATACTCCCATGAGCTGGGACAACATGATTACAACTGCTGGTAATGAAAAGATTTTCTTTTAAAGCACAAAATATTGTACATACGATACACATGCATCTACATACATGTACAGACACATGCACTGTCTAAGTCACAATCCATATCTGTAATTCTCACTTTTCCTGAGACCCTGCCAAGATGAGGAGCATTTCAGTTTGTTTCAAGAAGAAAGACATTAATATTTTGAGGCTCAAAATGTAATTTTTTTACTTGGTATGTACTCCATTCATTACAATGGAACAATGAGTGCAAACGCAAAAAATCACTTTAGTTCTCTGTGATTTTTGTTCTGCCATATTGGAGAAACATATATATGACAATCTGTAGGGTTTTATTCAAAATCTTACTTTCTGCCTTGACCTGCAATATTTGTGCTTTTTTTTTTTTTTTCTATATCAAGGAAAGGAAGTCCACTTCAATATGTAATTCGTCTTGTCCTTTTTTGATTTTAGGAGAAAACCAGCCTTTGACATGCCAATTCATTATATTTTAGCATTTAATTTACTTGTAGTTTACGTAGTATGATAACAAGCGTAGTCTCTGGTCCAGTGTGTCCTTATCTTTTGATCTTAACTGGAGTTTTACTTCTCTTTAAAATGAAGATGCAGCTACAGCTCTTCACCATAATCAATTCTTTGAATACTGCTTTGGATCTTGAAATAAAGATGTGTTCTAATGCAGAGTTCATAGGAGACTTAAAAATCTTTGTAACTTTATTAAAGTACATGTTTTAATTACGTTAAAGAGAAAGCTAAATTTATTTACTATTGGAACTGTTGACTCTCCACATGAAAGTCAGAACAGCCTGATATTGGCAGTTTCTACAAAAGTTTTAAAAAATCCTTTTTAAACCTACAGACTTTTTGCAAATATACATAGTAAAAACTGTGCAGATATAATTCTCACCAAGATGTAAACCCTTTACAAATAATAAAAGCTTAAAATAAGATACTACTTAGCTTTGTTATTAATCTGACCTTTTTGTCTCTTAATGTATCTTAAAGGGAAGAACAGATATATGATAATAAACAAAAACAGAGACTAAAAAATCAGTTTTCAGAGAATTAATAAAAAGCCTAATTAAATTAAGATGGCCACTTCTGATTATCAGGCAAAATTTGTCTCCTAGTTGCATTAATGCTGTGGTAATTTTTTTTCTCCTTTAATTTTAATAAGCTGGTAGAATATTGAAACATAAATATTAAAACTGGAAGCAATCTGGAAACCTGTGCCTGCAATATCAATGGAGGCATACAGAAAAGCAAGGCATAGAGCTAAAAAATAAGATAGAAATCGATCTCATTTGTTTTTCTTTCCCCTTATTCATATACCTACACATTTAAATTAACCTCTTCAAAGGACAAATTAAGAACAGGGTCTTAAAGGAAAGAATGTTTCCCTCTCTGTATGTAGCAGACATACTGTTTGTACTGTGAAGCAAAGGGCAAGATTCAAATTTTTAGTCTTAGGAAATTATTACATAAGAAAAGTTAATTTTTTTTTTTCCCTCTCTGTAAGAGAGGAGGAACACATTTGCATCTTGATTTGAACTGCCTGATTGCTTTTGGTCTGGCTGGTAGGTATTGTGTACCTCAGCATGTAGTGCAAGACCTTAAGATGGGCAGATGATCCTTCCTCCTATACACATGGTATTTTCCAGAATATATCAAGCCTGGGTTTATATATCCATTTTAGGCATAGCAATGCCTTGTACTTGATGGTGGGTCAGAAAGACAAGGTAGGCTTCTGCTTAAGAGATAGTCTGTGTTGAGCTTAGGATATCTAACACTTCCACTACACTCTGAATGGGCACTGCTTAGACCACTGCTGGAAATGGCTTATAAACCAGGAACTTGCAGACCTCACTTCTTTTCTTTCAAAGTGACATCAGCTTGTTTTAAATGAAATCCAGCTATTGGTGAGGGACAACCATTCAAAGAGATTATTTTAAATATTTTTGTGGTAGTACAGAAATTAATTAAAGATTCTTGAAATAACAAGCATAGAGAAAGTGTAAAAAGTAGAAGCAAAGCTTGCTGACTATTGCAAATACAGCCTTTTTAGTAGTCACAAACTAGAAATTATGGGCTAATTATCAAAGACCCCAGACTCTATGGGCTATGCATTAACTTTGCTTTTACTGCACGATGGCATCATTATGAATTGGAAAGAACTTGCATTGATACAGGATCAAACTGCTGCTCCTGTCTAGGCTGCTAGAAGTCTAGTAACTGCTCAGTTTTGTATTAACATAATTAATTGGAGTTGGTACAAATGAAGAAGCACAATGCTATTGCAGGCTATGAACTGACTTTTGGAGATGTGTCAGTCCAGATAGCTGTGGTACTATGACATTTTCCTTCAGCAAGTTTTTCATCTTCCTGTCCTGCACATTTGTAGCTGCTATTTGAGGTGTTAAAAGTACTGTTGTTGGTACCTTTCTTTCCCATGACAGCAAGTCCAAGATAACTACTGCAGGAAGCAATCAAGACTGGAAATTCAGAGAAGATCTGAGATCTGACCTTAACAAGCTTGGACAAACTGGTATAATATTCATTCCCAATCATTCAGCCAAGAGTAGGGTATCTCAGCTTTCTCCAGAATTGCTGTAGCCCTAGAAACTGAATTCAGAAGCAGTAAAAGCATTGTGTAAGTTATTTATAGTAAGCCTTTGAAAGACAGACACCAAACAGTTTTGGAGGCTGCTGTCGTTGCTGTGAGACTCTTAAGTATTTCTCACAGTCTGGACTTTGTTTGCATTCTGCTCCCTACAAAGCACTTCTCATCTTTAGTTTTACAATATACAATAATGGATGCTGTAACCAAACCACTCAAGTAGGAGTATTAATGATGTATTCAATTTGCTGTGATAAAAAAAAAACAAACCCTATATTAGATTAGTATTAGATATCATTAGACATTCTAGGGAAGATTAATTTCACAATAGGTAAATCACCACCATCATCATAGGGTGCCATTTCATCAGCTGGTAGAGGCTGCTTTTTTCTGTTTTTCGTTTTAATGAATGTCTTTTGGCGTAGAACAGAGGTTCTGCTATCTTAGAGCACAACAGAGAGCAGCCAAAACTGTAAACACAGAGATTTATTTATCCTGGAAAATTATGCAAGAGCCTACTCAGATCTGCCAAGAACTGAACAGGAGTAAAATGTGCGGTTTAGACTATGAATATAGGGATTTTCTGTTTGGATAATAACTTTGTATGGGAAACAAGAGGCATCTGAATGCATTGATATTCTGATATGCCTTCCAGCACTTCCACCATTTTCCTCAGAGAAGAAAGCAACTGAAAAAACACTGTTTAGTTCATTATAGGAAGAACACTTCTGTAACCCTTCTATTTCTATACCCATATCAGCAGATACACATATTTTACAGATTTAGAATAATTTACCGCATTTGTTCCCAGTGATATGAAGTAAGTCTTTTTTTAAAAAATAACATACATGGACTAGGAATATTTAAGAAAAGGGAAAATGTTAGAATGGTTTCGTTTTCTATGTAGGAATATTCAGTCTTTTCCTTGCAGAAAAGAAAGTTTTTAATTTTGAAATATTGTAAATTGGCCACTCTGACATAATCTGTCATTCACTAAAAGACAATCAAAAAATTTCAGGATGCACAAAAGCTAGGTCTCTAGTCTTCAGCAGGAACACTGGAATTTCTTTTCACTTCTTAGTTCTTGAGTCACTAAACCTGTTTTTTTTCTATTAGTAATTTTTAGCGTAGGTGGCAGGAATTTATTTTTGATTATTCCAAGGGGAAAGATATTATATTAAAACATTTTTAATTTATAGAAATGAATTCAAAACTTTTTTGCAAAAAAAAGAGAACGCTACTGACTTGCAGTTATTGTGATGTTGTGGCAACATCGGGGTATCCTTGTTTCCAGACTTGCACTGACAGCATCCTTCCTTGCCTCATAACAGAGCATTATTTCTAACTTTATTACTTTCACTCAGTAAAGAGGCAACAACAACTTACCTCTACTCTTCACACATCCTCCTCCTGAGATTTTCTTCATTATTTCTGTCTTCAAAGGTTCAGTTTTATAGAATTGCTCTAAGCACAGAATCTGCATGAACTCCAGCTTGCAGAAGAAACCCTAATGAAATTCCAGGAGTGTTTCTGTAACAAAATTTTGCAGAAAATAATTTCTCTTCCTCCAAATTAGAATGGCCATGATATTTTCCACTTGAAAAGTAATGGATGGGATAAAGAAAGAAAAAGTGTGGCCACAGGTCTTCTGCAATGTATTCTACTTTGTAACTGCAAGTGAATACTTGCAGATGTATCTTAAGGCTTTCCAATTCATTTCAGTGTGTGGTATCAGTTTCCCAGCTGATGTTTTTATAGTTTCAAAGTAATTGATCATCAGGTGGTCTAAAATCTCTGTCTTTGGAAGCCTACCTCTAGATTTAGGCATTGAATTTTATCTGCAAGGATTCTGCTCAGTTTCTAGCTGATTTCTCAGAATCTGCAAGGATTCTAGCTCTGGAGGGCATTTACTTAAACAGCATTTCAGTAGCTCTTTTCCAGAGTTTTTTGTTTTTAGGCTGCTGTGGTTTAACTCTAGTAGGCAGCTAAACACCACACCAGCCTCTTGCTTGGTATTCTCTGGTGGGATATGGGAACAATCAGGAGCACAAATGTAAAAAAAAATCTCATGGGCTGAGATAGAGAAAAATTAACAATTAAAGCAAAACTGAATGCTTAGGAAGTAAAACAAAGAATAAATTCGCAACTACCCATGGCAAGGGAGGTGTTCTTCCATCTCCAGTAGAGCAGGGTTCTATCAGGTCTAACAGTGACTTGGGGAGACAAAGGACATCACTCCAGACATCCCCACTTCCTCCTTCTCCCCCCAGCTGCACATGCTGAGCATGATGACACGGGGTATGGAATATCCCTTGGGTCACTTGGAGTCAGCTGTGCTGGCTGTGTCCCCTCCCAACTTCCTGTGCCCTCCCAGCCTCCTGGCTGGTGGGGTGGGGCTGGGAGCAGAGAAGTTCTCGGCTCTGTGTCAGTGCTGCTCAGCAATAACTAAACCTACGCTGTGTAATCAGCTCCATTTCCATCAGCACCGAGCTCCACCTGTTCTCTGCAGCCGCGTCAGTCACAAACACACAGCATAGCCCTGTGCAAGATGCTATAAAGAAATGTAGCTCTATCCCAGCCAAAGCTGTAGATTATTTGTGCTGCCAAGACAGCTAATGCCAGAAAGGTTATTGAGCTAAGAACTCTTAGCTTCTGCTGGTAAATTAAATCTGGAGATTGAGGACAAATTTTTAAAACTTCTGTGTCACAAGTTTCATCAGTCTTTTCAGCTTACACTGTCTCATGTGGAGGAGGGCTCCTCGGGAGAGTATACTCGTCAGATGAGCAAGAGATATTATCTCCTCCACTATTTCCACTGTCTGCCTTCTGCTCTGGGCTTGGCTTCAGGCTCCTTCATTCTAATGCATCCAGTGAGAGAGCTTTTTGCCAGTCCCATGAAATGTGTGCTTCACTACTTACCTGCATCACCTTGATTCAAAATATGCTCTTCCCTCAACAAGGGATTGTGGGCGTTTAGATTTTTGAGAAGGTTTTGTATTTTACCTCTTACCATATTTTACAGTTTTAAACTCCAGTAGTGAATATTTTTGGAGCTGAAAGAATTTGTGCTTTAAATTTCTCTGGATTTTTTTGATAAAATTGTAATTTCAAAAAGTGGAAAAAGAAATTCCTCATTGAAAATTCAAACTGTATCCTGATGCAAGCATTCTTAAAGTGTTCCCAGCCATCAGCCAGAAGTCATCCCCTGGTATGAGATGGATTTTCCAAATTGTCACACAGAAGCAAGCAATAAAAGTGTTTTGTAAATATGAGACAAAATGGCTGCAGTATATGATTTTTCAAACCAGTGAACTAATTTGTTTGCATTTCACAAAACAAACCCAAATATCCATATATGGAATTACCACAGACTGACATTTACACACATAGAAAAAATAAATCACTGATTAAAATAAAGCATCCTTTTATTTCTCAAAGGCTACTCTCTTCTAATAATGAAACTAAGAGAATTCAAAATATTAACAGGACAATCATCTATTCTGTTCTAGTTGCTTTGAGACACTTCTGCAAAAAAAGCAAAAACAATGCTTAATATTGTTCACTTTCTAGCCCTTGCATACAGGTGCTTTTGGGAGAAGTGGAGAATGACCTTAGGCTCTGGTGTTTCTCAGCTGCCAGAATAACTTCTTGGGCAGCTGGGCTGCTGTAAATTGTAGTATGGATTGGATTGCCCCTGGCTGATTCTAAAGTCAGGGGAATAAAAGTATGGCTTTTTTTCCATTTTCTCAGCTATGCCAGCTGAGGAGTCAGCCTTAAAAGTTCACCACTTGCTCAAGGCACATGAGGGAGTCACAGACAGAGCTGATAGTCATATGTGCCTGAAGGACTGGAGGCTGTCAGCTGGCCTGTGAACCAGCACATACGCTGGTGTCCTCCCATGTATTTGTGCACTGCTTTGTACAATGGATGTCTGACACTTTCTGGTGCCTTTAGGAACCCTTGTACTGCAAACAAATAATGCTATACTAAATGTTTAGGAGCAAGAGAGATTAGTCCTCAGTATTCAAGCAATAAACTCTCTTATTTTACAAATATTGACTATTCTGAGAGTAATTGACATTCACATGAGAATTTCAATGCAACTCAAGACAGACTGATTTGCTTAAAAATTTAGAAAATTATAGTCTTTGCAAATATCCTGCAGTTATCTTGCTTTGTAAGAAGGAAACTTTTAAATGGTCACGTGATAATGTTTTTAAATGCTTTTTAAGAACTGCAAACTGATTAATTTTTCACTGATTTGTTTTCAACAAAAACAAGACTTTTTAAAGCTAAATTCTGGGATGTTTTGTTTGACGGATTTCAGCTCAAAAAATGAGCTCCCCCACAAATTCAGCAATTTCCAGCCCATTTCTCTAACCATTCAGATCCAGCAATGGGATCCCTCGTGACCTGGCATGCTGTGTGAACTTTGCCACATGATGAGCCTTACCTTGGCTGTCTCAGGTCAACAGTGAAATCTACCATATATCATGGATATACCTCAGTAGTCTTTTACCTTTGATTGTTTTGTAAATCTGTTCCCATGGAAAAGAGTATTAAATTTTTTTCTATTTAGAATTTACACAGTATAGATTCCTTGAAAGTATATAAAAGCAAATTATTGTAAAGTATAGAAAACAATACCAATATCCCATGACACATCTATTATAGAAGAAGTAAAATATCATAAGAGGTAAATATCAATGTATGTCTTCCTATACCCTTATGAATTTAGTCCCGCAAAGAAACAGCTCAAACCTTTTTCAAGTTTTATGAGGGCTTCTTTAAATATTTAGAGTTGGGAAAGCTACTTCTTTTCTACCTCAGGCTGATAAAAGAGGAATTTTCCTTTAGTCTTTTTAAAGCATGAAAGGGGCAAGATCCCTAACATCAGAAGCCTCCTCCCTTTTCTCTAAAATTGGTTCTTTCAAATCTTCAAACAGGAAAATACTTCCTCTGTAGTTCCTGATTTTCCACCAGATACAGTGCTTTTAATCCCACTGGGCTCTCTGTGTTTGTGTGTGTGTGTGTGTGTGTGTGCTGGCATGCCTGTACCTGTGTGCATGTTAAGAGTGAAAGGTAATCCTTTCACTTTCAAGCACTGTGGAGACTGCAAGGAAGGATATCTTATTTATATGCTGTTCCTTTAGCCAGTCCACCTGCTTATATACTAAAGAACTAACAATAGTAAAATGTTATCAAGTATTATATTAAAATAAAATAAGAGAAGCCAAACCATAAAAAAGGGTAATGCAATTGTGTTCATTTTTCAACAGTTAATGAACCCATACTCCCTTCATCTTCCTGAATGTTTTTAAATATCTTGGGAAAATGTTTGATTATAATTATTTAATGTATAATGTCTGCCATACACTAAAGGAGTTGGTGCAACTAAAGAAGGGAGCGGTCAGATCTCATCATCTTTGCAGTACCAAACCTGTCACTTCCTACCTTAACAGTAGTCTACAGGTCCTGAAGCATGTGCAAATGCAAAGTGAGTTTGCACAGATAGTGCAGTGATTGAAGGAGGGAAAAAAATCCTGGTTCTGTGCCCTGCCCCAAATTGCACATCTTCAAAATTCAAGCTGAGGGGAAGCATGCTAAGGATCTCTGTGCAATCTAACAGAAAAGTATAGAAAACAGATGGGGTTGATACTCAAAACATTTGAACCCCATTAGTTCAAATCATAAAATCTTAGATTAGGTCTTAAATCAGACTTCGGTTGTAATTAGGTTCTCAGGCCTTGCAATGGTCCTGCAAACTTTCTCCTTCTATGTCCAGAGAAGTGTTTTGTTTACATAATTAAAATGAGTTACTTTTATACACTTTTTTAGCATGTTGAAAAATACCTTATGTACACTCAAAAGTGTATATAAGTGAAACAGTCCTGTGGTGACATAGGGTGATTAACTTCAGTTACATGCACTTACTGAACTTTTCAAAGTGCTCGACACTAAAAGCTACTTATACATAATTTATGTCATACCTGCTGCTTGAACTCTGTTCTTACACTTCACGCCTGCCATTCTCATGAGCATAATAGCAATAATCCATCATATGTATGTATAGCATTCTGACGCTGTTTGCAGGTTGATAAGGATAAAGATACAATGAAAAGATAGATCATGGTTGCCCCAGAGCCCTGGGGTTATTAGATTTCAGGAGGGAAAACTTTATTCTTTCATATTTATATTAATTCTTGGGTACTGTGTTTTATACAGCAGCACTGTACTAGAATGGTAAATGTTAACTGCCTATGTTTCCTTATAGGACATGGTTAATCAGTGCAAAGTCAAAATTACTTTTATTCTTATTAGGGCAATATTAAAACTGTCATTAATACATTTCTTTCTCTTGGAGCCACTGTGGGCTTGGAAATTTATGGAGCTGGACTTTATATGTATACTTTAATTTTCAGTAGCATTATGGTAAATAAATGTTTGTATTTAAATATCGGTGTCTCCAAAGGGTTCATTGGAACTTAGCTGATCATGGGAGCAAATTCCATGTTTGTAGTATATAAAACTGCAAATTCCTTTTTTATCAACACATTGTTTGGGGCCAAGAAGTATGATATTTCTCAGTGTCTTCGCAAAAACTGGACCTGCACCTGCCTTCTTAAGGCAGCATCTGGATGGTTTAAACTCTAGTCTGTTTAATGTATGCCTGTCTCTTTCCACAAACAAAAAGAGAACTTATGTCTTAAAATAATCAAACAGGAAAAGTCAGACTGAATGGAAAAGTTAAAGAAGAGCTGACTGGCTTTGTGGGACATGAGCACTGATCTTGATGTTTATAGTATTCAAAAGAAAAAAAAAAGGATCATCTGAAAATTACATGCAGTAAAACATGATAAAGTAATAACGGGTATTTATTGTATGCATTATGTTCTTTAGGGCTCTAAGTGTTCAGAATGTGTTACTCAGTAGCACTGCTTTCAGAGATTAGCTCTGAATAAAGTTAATTAGCTGTGAATAATTTTCCATTAATAAATAAAAAAAAAGTTTTGTGAAATATAGTAGCTTCATGCAGAGACACTGACAAACTATGAATCAGTTTCCCACTGAGAGGCAACCTAATTAGACAGGTGGAGAGTTGTACTAACATGGCTATGCTGGCTGTTTTGGTTTTGCATGGCAAGGTTTGGTAGTGGGGGGTCTACAGGGTTAGCTGCTGTGAGATGCTGCCAGAAGCTCCCCACATCGTCAGCAGAGCTAATGCCAGCCAGCTCCAAGATGGCCCCACTGCTGACCAAGACCTCTGGGATAACATACCAAAATAGAGGAAAAAACTGCAGTGGTACTGCAGTGAGAAGAGAGACATGAGGAAGATATGACAGCAAGAACTCTGCAGACACCCAGGTCAGTGAAGAAGAAGGGGAAGGAGGTGCTTCAGACTCTGGAGCAGACATTCCCCTGCAACCTGTGGTGATGACCGCAGTGAGGCAGTTGTGCCCCCTCAGCCCATAGTGGAGCAGAGATCCACCTACAGCCCATGGATGCCCAAAAGAGGCTGTGACCCTATAGGAAGCCCACTCTGGACCAGGGTCTTGGCAGGACCTGTGTACTCTTGGAGAAAGGAGCCCACACTGGAGGAGGTTTGCTGACAGGATTTGTGACCCCTTGGGGGATCCATGCCAGACCAGCCAGTTCCTGAAGCACTGTACTCCATGGCAGGGACCCATGCTGGAGCAGTTCATGAGCAACTGCCGCCTGTGGGAAGGATTCAAGCAGAAGTTGGTGAAGGACTGTCTTTTGTGCGAAGGACTCCAGACTGGAGCAGGGGAAGAGTATGAGGAACCCTCCCTCTGTTGAGGAAGGAGTGACAGAGATAGCATGTGTTGAACTGACCACAGCCCTCATTTCCTTAACACTGCTGACTGGGGAGGAGGTAGAGAAATCAGGAGTGAAGTTGAGATGAGGAAGAAGGGTGGGGTGGGGGGAAGATGCTTTAAACATTTGATTTATTTCTCATTACTCTACTCTGGTTTTGACTGGCAAGAAATTAATTTACCTGAGTCTCTTTTTCCTGTGACAGTAATCAATGAGTGATCTCTCCTTGTCCTGTTCTTGACCTATAAGCCTTTTTTATATTTTCTCTTCCCTGTCTAGTTGAGGAGAGCAGTAATAGAGTGGCTTTAGTGGGCACCTGACACCCAACCATGGACAACCCTCCACAGCTCCCTTCAGTTTTGGGGTATGATTGTGACCCTATGCATGGCACTTCTCTGCTCCAAGGGCTGTTGCGATTTAATCCCTGCTGGCAGCTAAACTGGTCTCAGGGGTTTTGTCACTCCCCTGCAATGGAATGGGGAAGAGAGTTGTAAAAGTGAGAACATTAATGGGCTGAGGCAAAGCAAAAGCTGTGCAGGCAAGGAAAACAATAAGAGTAAATCACTGCTTTCCATGGGCATCTCCAGGAGAACCTGGTCTTATCACAGAGAAGGGTGAGAGTTGGGAAGACAGAAAACATCACTCTGAATGTTGCCACCCCACTTTCTTCTTTCCCCAGCTTTATACGCTGTGCATATGTGGTGTAGAATATCCCTTGTGTTAGTTTGGATCCACTGTCCCAGCTGTGTCCCCTTTAACTTCTTGTTTAGTCCCTGCCTTGCTGCTGGTGTGAAGTTAGAAGCAGAAAAGGCTCTGTGCAAGCAGCAGTAGTGAAAATATCTCGGTATTATCAACAGTGTTTTTTGCACAAAAGCCAAAACATAGCCCCTACGATGAAGACAAGCAACTTTATCCCAGCCAAATCCAAGCCCTAGAAAAACTTTTGCATTTTTAGGATAACATTCCTTCTCCATGTAAGTCAATGGTGAAAATTCCTGTTGTCTTTAACAGGACTCAGTCTGACCTGTTTTAGAGTCTGTTCCTATATGTGGGTAAGTATTATGGTGCTCTAACAATAAAGAAGAAATTGTTTATGAACAAAATTAGAAAAGCTGAGGAACAAATACACACCACATGAAACTTGGGTAAAAAGAAATATGAGAAAGTTCCTCAAATTCATTGAAATAAAGAAAAGATGAAAGAAATAAAATTTCTATTATTTAAAAGAAATGAGGGCCAAATAACAGATGACATACTGAAGTGCAAAATCTTCACTATATTTTTTGTTCATTCTTCACCAAAGAGGTTAATTGTGACCAGAAGCTTAAAATAATTAACATTAGCAACTAAGTGCTAGAACAATAAGCCAGATTTGGTTAACGGACAGAAAAGTTCTTAGATCACCACAACTTAACAACATTTTTCTCTAAAGTATTTATGATCTGAAATCTTCTTTGAACCATTAGCAGTCACCTTTGAGAACTTTTAAGAACAGATAAGGGCTGAGGGAAGAATACAACTAGTAAACTAAAAAGAAAAAAGACTATTATGTATCATCCCTAGCTTACACTGCGAATAAGGCAATAAATTATTAATCAGTGATTTTTCTCTCTGAGCACCTAGAAAATCTGAAGTTGATTAAAAGTAACCACAAGAGAGTTACTGAAATCACAACAGAGCTGCAAATCACAACAGGCCAATCTGATGCCATTCCATGGCAGCACCATTAAGTGAGTAACATGGAAGTATTTACATACTTTGTTGACATGTGACAATTCCATATGACACTGTCGGAAGTATGGTAATATGTTCTCATTGGAAATTACAGTAAAATCAGTTGAATTACTTAGCAGAAACCTCTTGGCATCTGTTCACTGGCAGTCTGAAAGAAATAACTGGAGTGCAGCATATGCAATATTTTTATTACAATTGAAGGACAAGTATTTGTGGATAACATTAACCAGGAATGTTACAGAAATTCTGGAAGGTAGAATTACATTCAACACAATTTTGATAAACTGGACAAATGGTACAAAGCAATAAAATAGGATGTAACAAAGACATGCAAACTGCCTAGAAAGGAAAATGTAAAATGCAGAATGGCTTGCCAGGCAGATATACTGCAGAAAAAGGACTCAGGATTACAACGGGTTGCAAATGGAACATTAGCCAATATTGCAAAACCAGCAGAAAAAGGATGATTTGAAATATGTAAGTCCTGAGACATATGGAGTAACTATTTCACTCTAGTCAGCATTTATGAAGCCTTAAGAGGATTACTGAATGTGGTTTTAAGTCCTAAGGAAAGGATGGGATGAGATAGAAGCAACAAAAGGTTAATAGATGTGGAAAATATGGCCACTCTCAAAGAACGAATGAAAAATATTAAAAGCCTTTCTTATTTAGTCTTGAAAAGAGAACCTTGGTGTCACAGGTTAACAGTCTTCCAATATACAAATTGTGGCAAGGAGGACAATCGTTTGTTGTCAATGCTGCCACTCAAAACAAAAATAATTGGTTGTAGTAGGAGGGATTTGTGTTATATATCTGGAACACCTTTGTATTACAGCTAAGAACAGCTTACCTAAATCAGTTGTGGACTGTCTGTCTACCTGTCCAGTGTACCTGGACTTTAATAAAGCCTTTGACACTGTTTCCCACAGCATTTTCCTGGAGAAAATGGCTGTTTGTGGCTTGGATGCGTGCATTGTTTACTGAGTAAAAAAACTGGCTGGATGGCTGGGCCTGAAGAGTGGGGATGGAGTGGAGTGACACCCAGATGGTGTTCTCAGGACTCAGTACTGGGGCCAGTCCTGCTTAATATCCCTGTTGATGCATCACTATCAATGAACTGAATAAGGGGATCAAGTCATCAGCCAATTTGCAGATGACACCAGTTTGGGTGGGAGTGTTGATCTGCATGAGGGTAGGAAGGCTCTGCAGAGGGATCTCAGCAGGGGATATAAACCAAGACCAGTTTGACGAGTTTAAGCTGAAGTGCAGGATCCTGCACCTGGGTCAGAACAACTGCAGGCAATGCTACAGCCTTGGGAAGAGAGTAGGCAGGAAGCTGTATGGGGATGCTGGTGATGGCAGGTCAGCGTGAGCCACCGTGGGCTCCCCATGTGGCCAGGAAGGCCAGTGGCATCCTGGCTTGCGTCAGAAGTAGTGTGGCAGCAGGAGCAGGGCCGTGATTGTCCACCCATACTTGGCACACGTGAAGATACACCTTGAGTGCATGCTCAGTTCTGGGTCACTGCCTTCAGGATTTGAGGTGCTGGAGTGTGTCCAGAGAAGGGCAGTGGGACTGTGAACAGCCTTAATAACAACTCTTATGAGGATTGGCTGAGGAAACTGGGGTTGTTTAACCTGGACAATAGGAAGCTCTGGAGAGACCTTTTCACTTGCTACTACTGTCAGAAAGGAGGTTGTGGACAGGCAGGGATCAGCCTCTTCTCCCAATTAATGAGTTACTGGGCAAGAGGAAATAGCCTCAAAGTCATGTCTGCAATGGTTTAGACTGGACATTAGGAAAAATTTCATCACAGAAAAGTTTGTCAAGCACTGGAACAGGCTACACAGGGAAGAAATTGAGTCACCACTCCTGGAGGTGTTTAAAAGAACTGTAGATGTGGTGCTTGCAGATGTAGCTTAGTAGTGAACTTTGAAGAGGTTGGTTAAAGATTGGACTCCATTATCCTAGAAGACTTGTCCAGCTTAATTATTTTATAACTAGGAAATTACAGATACTTTCAAGATGTCTTTAAAAAGAATTTACAACTTTGATATTAGAAAATTTAGGAGTTATTCTACTTGGTTACCTAGTGTAACGATGTGTATAATAAAAGAATAATATTTTTCATATACTATAAAGGTTTCAGTAAAAGAATTTAGTAAACCTTTTTTTATCATTGTGCTGGACGAAGGGCACAATCCTACAGCATAGAAAATGTAGAAGTAATCATTACTTCAGCATATGTTCTCTAATATATTTATTATATAATATTTATATTTCTGCATAAAAGTTTTTTTTTCTGGGTGACCTGGATCTTGAGGTTTCTTTAAAAAATTTCATCTTACCTGTACTCATAACTTCTTTTCAGTCTCCAAACATATTAACGGTCACCGAGATAGGAATTGACTTTTACTAACTTGTGTGCAAATGTGAAAAAAATCTTTGACCAAAACATTTAGTCCCTAAATAATTAAGGATTATCAGAATGGACAAAATCTTGGGAAAAATTATCTGAAGGTCAGTCTAACCTTGATTTCTTTGAAAGGATTCATCAGTGCCTTTAAAGCTGTTTTTGTTGCACTAATAAAATAAAAATTTATCTAATTGTGGGAATGTAAAATGTATTGGGTTTTGTTTTGGTGACTTAATCATGAGGAGAAGATGAACTCTTGGTGCATGGGATGGTCCAAGATGAACAAGAAATCAATTTTGAGCGGTTAAAAAATGTATTTCTTACTTTGTATAGAACATAATGACACATATATCAAATAATTCCTAATAATGACACTGGAATGTGCAATATTCTTTACATTCAGTTGTAGTTAGCTGTGCTTTTCATTCCATTCCTGGCATTTGTGGGATATTTACAGTCAGACATAATTTCATTATTATTCTGACTTCTCTTAATTAGTCACTGCCAAACTATGTACCTGACATTGACCTGTAATGTGACACCTCCACCAGGATGAGATCTGTTCTGCCTTAGTTGTGAATGTTAAGTTCCTTACAGTGAACAGAGAGCACCCTACACTTTTTAGTGAACTCACAACTTGTTTCTGAGTTAAATCAAAATGAAAATTAATTCATTAAACTGCCTCACTCTTTGGGGAGTCCCTTAGAAATGCCTGTTTTCTTAACAGATTCTAGGATTTATCAGACCCAAGAGGGTGGCCATGAGTCGCCAAGAGTGGCCAAGTAGTACCAATGCAGCCAAATTTTGGATTTGGTTTTTATGATAATTTCTTGAACTCAATCTGAACAGCACATACATAAAATACATTCATCTACAACCCCTCACTTTTCAACAACATATTTCAACAATATCATTGAAATAAAGGAAACATGTCAAAATGAGATTCCCCTCTTTTCCCTGCTTTAATATACATAAAAGAAACAAAAATAAGGATACATTCAAAATTAATTTAAAATGGGTTTTCCCAATATTAGCTTCAGAATTCACTTAACACTTAGCCTTCTAAGAACATATTCTGTAGGGAATAAATATTGCATTCTACCCCTTTTGATGGTGGAAATTTACCATTCACTGAATGTGACTTATGTTATAGACTAGGGTCTAAATAATGAAATTACTCAGTCCCTATTCACATATGTGATAGGAAATATGGAGAGACTATAATATATAATGAAGTACTATTAATCTGAGTGATTATTCACAAAATAAATCATATGTTTATTAAAATAAAGTTTTCCTTTACAATACAAGTGAGGAACGGGAATTTCAAACCTTCTAACTGTCCTCTTAGGCAATTAAATAAGTCAGAAAGAGATTTGACTGTACAGTTCTCTGTGAGTACCATATTTCCAAATTAAATTAATTGCTCTGTAGAAACATGCCAAAAGCAATTAAATGTAAGTGCTGATCCTGGGCAGTGTATCTTGCTGTAGCCTTCTCCAAGCCTCTGGCTTAAAATATTAAAGGATTGAACAGATTTAAAGTTTGTTAAAATTGCCTTCTCCTTTTTATGAAACAGTGTATAAACTGGTTTAAAATTAATTTTTTACATCATAGGTAAAAGAGTCATAGGTAAAAGAGACCACAATACAATATACTTTTCTAACAATCATTGCTAATCAATATATCTTGAATTTTTAGTGAATATTGTCAAAACCAAGTTATTAAATTCGATGTTGTAAATTCAATCAATTGAAATAATAATAATTTTAATAATTGTTAAAAGTTAAATAGCTCAGATAAGGAGCTCATTCTGTGAAACCTCTTTGTGATCACAGAATCACAGAATCATTTAAGTTGGAAAAGACCTCTGGGATCACTGGATCCAACCTTTGACTAATTCCCACCTTGTCAACTAGACCATGGCACTGAGTGCCACATCCAGTCATATCTTGAACACCTTCAGGGATGGTGCCTCCTCCAGCTCCTAGTCAGCCCTCTCCAATATTTAACAACCCTTTCTGTGGTGAAATTCTGCCTAATGTCCAGCCTAAACCTCCCCTGGCAGAGCTTGAGGCCGTGTCTTCTTGTCCGGCCTCTGGTTGCCTGGGAGAAGAGAACAACGTCCACTTTGCTACAACCTCTTTTCATATAGTTATAAAGAGCAATAGGGTTACTCCTTGGTCACTCAGTGCAAAAAACGAAGAAAAAGATAATGCCTAACCAACTTCCTCATATTTTAAAAAGCCATTTTACAGTCTTTAAAAGTTTTTACTTGGATAGCACTTTGCACAATAATAGATGCTGAAAAATAGTATAATTAAAAATACAATTTTTTGAAAGATTATATGGAGCTTTTAATTCATGATTCCAAATTAATTTTAGAAAAAAAAAAAACAACAGTTTAAAGACACAGTAAATTCATAAACTTTGGAATTATTTGCAGCTCATCTTGGACACCATGGATAATGTATTTTGTTGAGTATCATGTTTCTTTTGAAAAATCTCTTAGGATGGAAATGACACATTAGACCTTCTGGTATGGTTTTCTGTTTCATGTACGCAGAGACATTTTCCAATGGTGTTCTATGGTACATTGAGTATTACAATAATGTAGGGATTTGAAAAGAAATGTGTCACAAAGCAATACAGAAGTATACTTTGCGGTGCAGGATATAAAATCAGACAAAAAATAATAATGGGTATTAAAATAAATAGTTTTTAAGTTCCAAAAAATGTTTCTAAGACATGATTTAATTATTAAATAATAAATGATAACTTTCCCCCACATGTTAAAATAGGAATGTGTGCATAATAGAAAAATCAGTGGAAGCATGAAAGCCCTGACAAACCAGCACTTGTGCCTCTGCTCTGTGGGAGGGAGGGACTGACTCACTTATGGAGATTGTCCATGCAGTCTCTGGCTGTTCAGGGAGGCTCAGGAGAAGTGGCTCCGAGGGAGGGCAGCTCCATAGGGATCTCACAGATGTTTCTGGCAACCCTTCTAGGGCCAGCAGATGTTTCTATACCCTGGTTCAGCCTAAACTCCAGTCAGTCAGGATAGCTGCCTGGCACAGTAAGGCGTTGTCAGGACAATAATTCAGATGCTAAAGTCAATGCAGATTAAATACCAATGCTGACTGACATAGAAGGAGCCTCAAGGAGGCCCTTGCACTGCTTTGGGACTGATGCTGCTGTCACTGCCAGGCTTTGGTTTTCGCTTGCATCATGTGGGACCCTGAGCACAGACTGTTCTGAGGGAGCTCCATTTTAATCTGTGAAAATGTCAACTGTTTTCATCTCTTTCTTCAATATTAAAACTCAATTTATGGATATAAGAAGTACTAGAAATAACAAAACAGTTATCAGGGCATATATGACTTGACTTCTAAAAAAAATTATGAAATTTAAAAATTGGTGGAATAAAAAGAATGTATTTTATGCTTATTAGCTGAATAAGATAGACCTTTTTCACTATATCCTCTCTAGTCTCAGAATTATCTTAATTTTTTAGCATCAATATACATTTTGCTCAGAAAAAAGTGTTTCAGATGTTACTTTGATAAACTGTAATTATAATAACATCATATGGAATTTTTAAAAACAATCACACTGTCCAGTCAGCAAGGTCAAAATTGTTATTGACTTTGCTTATGGCAAAACCTGATAATCATTTAATCCTCCACAAACTGTTTTGAAACCAAATTTCTGAGAAATTCAAAACAATAAGGCTTGAAATTTTCTTTTATATATACACTTCTTCTGGATTTTTTATTCTTTTATTGTGATTACTAATCATTATTTATTGATATCTATATACTGATAGTCCTGTCTTTGATAGCTCTCATTTAGTTTCAAGCAAACTACTGCAATCTGTTTGTTTAGCATCCCATGCTGAAAATATGCAATGAGAACAGCATGTGTTATTTTGTGTTAAATTAGATTTCAGGCAATAGGTATTTTTAATTGCCAAGTCTACATGTTACAAAATAGCAAAAAATAATCTTAATTCCTTTCCTGATTATTTGAGATATTGGAGTGCAGCTGCAAGTATTGTGTCCGTGTAGTAGAAAACACATAAAAATGCTACCTTTAAAATGCTATCGTGATTTTTTTGAAGCACTTTTATGTTGAAAGGCTCCCAAATGTTGAAGTCTGCATTTCTTGTATTAGAGCTAGCTTTGTCACATCACCACAGCTTGGAATGTATTTAGCACTAAGGGAGGCTGACGCAGGGATCTTCTTCAGGGATTTTCAAGGCTCCATTTCATACTGTATGAGTTATAATTACACTTCTTGAGACTAGGATGATGCTTTGTCAAAATCTTCAGAATGTGTAAGATACCATTTCAAGATCTATTTATAGCTCTGGAAAAACAGACAAACAGAAAGATTGAAAATATATTCAGGTTCTGTTTGCTGTATACTACCCTGAGACAACCCTTATTATCATAGTATAGATTATCTATAATTTTAGATATAGTATATCTATAGTTTTGCATGATTTCTATAATCTGCTTCTGTTTAGAGAAGTTTTAATGATATTCTACAAATCTCAATGCTTTGCAGCCCAAATAAAATTTGTACTAAATATATTTTAAAATTAGATAGTCCCAATTTGTTTGAAGGCCCTCCTTCATGCCCTGGTAATAGCCAGAACATAGAAAAAAATAAAAGGATATGATGTAGCCTTACTGTAGTCCATGAGCATTGATTGAATTACCTCTAAATTCAAGCTTTTGCATGTATGTGGCAGAATAAGACATGGAAGGCTATAGTTTGATAAACACTCCTTTCAGCAGCTGTGCTGTCTCAGGCAGTCCCTACATTTCTGATGTTCCTTATCTTCCCTTTACTAAAAGTAACTTATTTTTACTTGGGATCAATTTCTCAATCTCAAAGTCCAGACCTGCAAACAGTTGTGCTAGCTTAACTGAGAAAATGGCATAAGGACTACACTGATAGCTGAGAACTCCTTAAGACAAACTAATGCTGAAAAAAGTGTTCTTCAAAATACAGGTAAAGACATACATTAAATAAAATTACTTTTTCTGTTCTGTGTACATGGGAAGAAGTCAAAAGGAAAATCTGTTTGGAACCACCATTCAATGACTTTTCTATCATGCATAACTAACTTTTTTGCAGTCCTGATACATGTAACACACTTTTTTTTTTTTAATCATAAATAGATTAATCATGTTTTATTTTTCTTTTAGATGCAAAACCCCAACAGTTAAAAAATGAAGTCCTATTTTAATCCCATCTACTTGTCCTATCCAGGTGAACCATGCTTTCTTAAACTGTCTTTTTTGTTGTTTGAATTAATAGGTAGAAACTAGCTTAATTAAATTTTCTTTTTTGTGTGTGTATGTGTGTCTTCTGAGTGCTTATTATTTTTTTTCTTTTTGAATTCCTATGGCATGATATAGCATAATCCTTGATAACCTCAATGAATCTTTAATAGATTTTCTTACATATAAAACTACTTCATTGGTAACTTATCAGTTACAGAACATACACAGAAACTGGATAATAGATTCAACAGAAGCCTCTGTTCTCACAAGAAAAATGTGACCTGAAAATTTCTTTTACTAATGGCTAAACCCAACAGATTCCAGAAGTTAATTCTTGACTACATTTTGGGTTACACTGCATTATTTTATTTCTGTCAAGATACGCTACATTAGTGCAGCATAGTATATGGGCAAAACATAAAATATTTATAATATATGGTCTTACTTCAGGCCCTGAAAAAGTTACATAATGAAACCTCCTGCAGGCTGCCATGTGTCAGATGAAGCATGTGTTTTGGAAAAGCCAACCCAAATGCACCAAGGGTGAATTACACTTGACAAACCTGATTGCTTTCTAAGACAAAGTAACTTTCTTGGCTCAGGTGAAACAAGCACTGGACACTGCTTATATGGATTTCTTAAGACCTTCAATGTGGTTTCTCACTGCCTTTTCCTAAAGAAACTGATGCACTGAGGTCTAATGATCTGTACTGTGGGCAGACCAGACACACCCACGAGGTGCTAGAAAACATATCCTTTTCAAACTGTCAACATGTCACAAATGCTGTCTCCTAGGGATCAATATTGAGCCCCAAAGTGTTTAATGTGTTCATTTTGGATGGGATCAAGTGTACCTTGATGAAATTTGCTGATAAATTGAATGGGGAAGAGGACACTGCAGAAGGGAAGGTCACCCTGTAGGAAGACCGGGAGAAGTTGGAAGAATGGGACTTGTGAAGTACAGGGATAAATGTATGGTCTTTCACATAGGATAATATAATCCAGGAGTGAAGCACAGGTAGTGACCTACCTGGCTGGAGAGATGCTTTGTACCAAGGCACCTGAACGACTTGGTGGACAACTAGCTTCATTCATATGAGTGGGCAGTGTGCAGCTGCATCAAAGAAAGGCACCAGGATGCTGGGTTCCATCAATGTGAGCATCACCAGCAGAGATAAAGAAGACATTAACCCACTCTCCTTAACGCTTGTCAGGTCACATCTGGAGTTCTGTGTTCACATCTGGAGTTCTGTGTTTTGGTCCCCACTGTAAAATAAAGCGTGTGGACAGACTGAAGAGGGTGCAGAGAAGGGCCACAGAGATGTTCAAAGAACTGGGAAGCCTGACATGTGAGGAAAGGCTGAGAAAGCTGGTTTTGTTCAGCCTTGAGAAATGGAGCCTTAGGGGGGAGCTTGTTCCAGTACTTAAAGAGAGAAAATGGAGACTCCTTTTTACAAAGAGTCACATGGAAAAGATAAGTAATGGGTAGGAGTTGTGCCTAGGGAAATTCTAACAGGACACAAGAGAAAAAATTTAAACAATAGCAACAACCAGCCACTGGAATAATCATCCGAGGGAAGAGGTAGATTTCCCAACATTGGACTAGGATTTCACGGGACATGAGGTTGGACCCTCTTGTCTAGATCATGCTTTTGCCAAGGGAGTTTGGAGCAGATGAACCTACAGGTTCCTTCCAAGCTGGTGTTCCATGATTCTATGGTCCTATGAAAAAAAAGATGGATGCAGTTATTTTTTTAAAGTCTAATCCAAGTACTTCTAATATCTTAAGATCTTATCCTTCCCAAAGAAAAACAGATAAAAGTGTTATTGATTCTCTTAATTAAAATTTAGTCACTGAATGCTTCACAAGGGAAACACAATAACAAATATGGTTGTGCACAAAGGAGTATGCAGATTGTGAAAATACTATCTCAAATATCTTTTTAAAATCTTAATAACAGAAACTATTTATTTATTTTTGTTTAAGAAGTTCTTCAGCATTTCCAATCAATGTTGGATACATCTCTTTTTCTGTTATTTTTTTCCTCCAGTAGGCTCCTTCTCCTTCATCTTCATGGCATCTTGGTTTTTTGAAAATATGATCAGACAAAACCTAGATCTACTTTTCTATATAATACTACCCTATTGATTTGTCATTCTTTCACAAGTTGGGGTTTTACTTGCTTGTTTCTTTCTTAATATAAAATTCATTTATATCAAAATATCAGAAAATGAACACATTTAATTTAGAGCCTCAGCATAGATGCAGCTTAAGAAATGTAATCATAGAGTCCATTGAAAGAAAAATCAACATCAGTAGGACCAGGGCCATAGGAAGAATTCTAAAATAGCATTGTTTGTTACAGGCATTTGCTATTTACCTACTTTCTTTTCTTTTCTAACTTTGTGAAATTTTCTGACAAACATTTTTAATTTAAATAAATATAAATTTTCATTGTTAAATGAGCAGAATTAAGGCAAATTCCCTTGTTACAGGACATTTATTTTCCTCTGTATTGTTTTACTTACCGCTTCAAGAGACTATGTACATCCATCTCAAGTACTTAAAAAACAGGCTTCATGATGACTCTGGAATAGAACTGCTCACATATTTATTCCAATGTCAGGGTTGAAAGTCATTATTCCACTTCTGAGTTTGTTACCTCTTTTCCTTCCAGGAAATTATTTGATTTTAAATATTAATTGTCAGCATAGTATGTGGTTGTATTTAGTCTAGCTGAGATTAAGGTAATTTTTCCCATGGCAGCCCTCACAGTGCTGCGCAGAGCTGTGCAGTGCATTGGTAGCTGGAAAGGTGTTGCTAACACAGCAGTGTTTTGGGTACTGCCGGCAGGGCTGGCACAGCAGCAGCGCTGTCTCTCAACTTTTTCCCCCCTGTCACAGGGCCGGGAGTGGGCAAGGTCCTGGGAGGGGACACAACCAGGCCAGCTGACCCAAACTGACCAAAGGGATATTTCGTACCATGTGACACTAGTTCAGAGATAAATCCAAGAATAGCAGGAGGAAAGGGGACATTTATTTACAGTGTTTGCCTTCTAGAGCAACTACTCTGTATGCTGAAGCCCTGCTCCCCAGGAAATGGCAGAACATCACTTGCAAAGGAGAGAATAATTTTTTTTATTTCTCTTTGTTTGTGCATGCATAACCTTTCCCCTTTGCTTTAGCAAACTGCCTTATTTCAACCTATGAATGGTTTTCCATCATATTTTCTCTCTTTGTCCAGATAAGAAGTGGGGAGTAACAAAGCACCTTGGTAGGCAGCTGGCATCCAGCCAAGATCGATGCATCGCAGTGCTATTCCTTTTAACACCTTGTCAAGATATATTTACCCCCTCAGCTCTAATCTTAGCTATTTTTGTTTTCATCCTGTCTGACTGATTTTTTTCTGTGTATGACAAGCATTTGTTCCTGTCTTAGCTATAATGTATGTATTTTAAAATATCAGATTAAGAAATACTTAGATAACATTCCATGTGGATGATCCACTGTACTACTAATTCATAGCTCATAATTTGAAAGAAAGTTACTTTAAAGAAACAAGGAAGTGTATAGAGGGCAAGAATAATGAGTCTGGGTTTGGAGTTAAACTGAGGTTTCCCCAGTGGATCACATCCTAGGAGACTCAATCACAAATATGGTAACATACTTGAGTTGCTGCAGAAAGTCTTGAATCCATTTGAGGCCTGCCTTGGTCTATCTTCTTTATGCATAAACAGGCCAGTCAATAAAAAATGATGAAACATCTTCACTTTCGAGTTTGGTGTGTTAAGAAAAAACAGCCCCAATGAAAATTTCCTTCTTTCTAGGAGTTTGTAGTTTGCTGTCATCGCAAAGGATGGAAACCTCCAAATTAGGAGCAGAGTATACAGCTGTGGATAATATTTTCTCTAGCTATTTATAAGTCTGTTCATTCATATATACAAGGGCTAGTATAATTCACCGTTCAACTATTTTTAAAGGTCACTTACTACATTCTTCTCTGCAATGACTTAAAATTTGCTGCAGGGTTTTGCTGGACTCCATCTCTCTCAGGAGCAATTTTTCAAACTGTATATAAAGAAGATTTAAAAAGTTTATTAGTGATATATTTATATTTTTGTAAAAATAATAACCACTCCATGTTGCTTGTTTTTGTTTTCTAGTTAGTCAAATATTTTACTAGCTGTAGGCTATAATATCTGTCATTTATTGTAAGAAATGGGGTGGAGCAGAGTTCTTCCAGTCACAGCTGATGACACATAATTATACACCAGAAAATAGAACTCCCTGGGGAAAAAAAAAAAATTCAGATGATGCTCAAGTGAAATTGTTTAAGGCTATTTTGGATGGCATGGGTATTTATGAGTTCTATTAATAATAAATGAACTAATGCTGTAGTTCTACAATTTGGAGACAACCTCATCTGACCGTTGAGAAGATGCTGGCTTTATGGCAATAATGAAAGTGCATAAATATTCATATCTTAAGAAAATAAAACCTCCTATCACTCTATAATGGTTAAAAGTACATAAAATGTAATGAAGACACGGGAAGTATTGGGTGCTGAAATTTGTAATAGCTAGGTTTCTTCATTTATGGTTTAAAACCACATTAGATATTCTTTCAGCAACAGAAGCTATTAACCCTTCAACCAGTTACTTTGTAAAGAGTATTAATTACTTGTTGAATTGCAGTAGTAATATGCAGATACACAGAAATTTTGTAAGCCTTTAGAGGTAACTTTTTGATATACTTTTTATACCTGTCTAGAAGATAAATGAATGCTGCCTTATTCCAGGTAAGTTAAAAAAAAAAAAAATAGCCCCATTTAAAAGAGCCAGTAAATGCCTTCTAAGCACTTTCCTATATGAAAATGTTTGTAGTTACAAACATAGTTAATATTATCCGGGAGGTTATTCTTGCTTTGAAACACAGTTAATTTCACAAAAATTGTACTATACCTAACAGGAAAGTAGTTCCTTCATGCTATTTTTTGTGATCATCATTAAAATGACTATGTAGTAGGACAAAATATGAAACTAGGATTTGCCTACATTTATTAAAATCTGAGGACATGCATTTTCCCATGCTGGTAAAGTTGGGGATCAACACTTGTAGCATAATGCATAATTAGGAAAACAAGAAGCAGCCTCTGATTTGGGAGTCAGGATAGTTCTTTTCCTCCCACTTCGTTTTACAGCAGACAAAGTTCATTCTTTCTAAGGGATTTCTGTGCCAGCATGTGATGTAGGTACATCCTGGGAGTCCTAAACATCCAGGGAACTGGATCAAGAGTGGAGAGAAGACAGAAAATGTTAGAAAACTTTTGCAACTCTGCAAGTCACATATTGTTATTTCCCTGGTGAGTACAGCAATACTGTGCAAGCTGTTTTTCCTTTTTTCTTAATTCCTTTTCCTATATTTAAGATGTCAGTTATATTAAGCATAGAAAGATTTTTTTAACTCTGAATTCAATCATCATAACCTGGAATGGTAAAGGATTAATAAAACAAATAAACAAGAAAAATTACTTGCTCTTTTCTTCAGTCAATGGATTTAGTAATTCTTTCCAGTCACCTAAATATGTATCTGTATCATCACACAATTTCACATGAATATTTACATATTTATATATCATATCATATATA
>WBMY01007785.1:124641-149672 GCA_013397315.1 Donacobius atricapilla
TATATATATATATACACTTATATACATATAAGTGTTAAATAATAAAATGATCCCCTAGCAGGACAGGACAGACATAAAAGAATGGTCGTATGAAAAATTTTGTAACCCTGATTCCCAAATGTAAAGCAGTACCAAGGTTACAGCTGCAGTTCATAGTCTAAAGTAGCAGCTACAAAGCAGACCTGGCTTTTCCCACAGATTGATACAACCCTATATATCAAGCCACTTCATGAACTACACTTGTACCAAAAGATAAATCTTGGAGAATGATAGCCTGATAGAATTAGAATATTAGGAGAATAAAACACAAAAATTTCACAGGATCTAGGAAAGAATATTTTATTGTAAATTACTACAATACATATGAAATGTGAAAAATCTTGCCTGTGCTGTAGGCCTGCACTGGGATTTTGCTGGTTATACCCAAGCTAACAGAATTAGGCTTTTGATAATTCAGGCATAGTGTAAAAAGCAACATCTGGGAGCAAATTATAAGGTCCTTCAAGAAGGGGGTCATTGTTTATTTTCCAACACATAACAAAAAATAGTCTCTTTTAGTATTGTCTTGATACTGAACAGCTCTCTTATCTTGTTTTGTGTGGTGTTCTTTAAACCTCTCTTGTGTTATATATATGGACATACATGTGTATCTACATGTAGAAACATACGAAGACTATTTCAAAATTTTTGTTTAGTTCCTGTAAAAATTCCCAACATTAAGTGGTTCTAATTAGTCTATAACTCTTGCTGCCTAAGTACTCTTATATAGCTGCTGTAATAGAGCTGTATGATCCCTAAAATTCTAGACATCCATCTCATTTCAAACAAGGCATTAAATAGGGTCAAAGATTCACCCTCATTCACTGAGCAACATTAAACATGAATAATTGGAGATACTTATGCTATTTTTAAACAGCTAAGGGAATCTCTACACCAATAATTTATTTAAACTATTAGCAGTAAGATGGCAATATTGAATCCATTCATAATTTCTATTTTATGAATTTCTGTTTTACTTTTCTGAATCAGAAGTATAAACCTATTGTAATTATAACAGTTTCTAGAAACCTGAGGGACTTTCTGTTAATTATGATAAAGCATGGGTACAATTGCAGTTGACCAACACATGTTGGAGGGGGCAGGGCATACTTTTCTTTGAGATATTCCTAATAGGAAGAACAAGAAAACCATAAAATCTGTAGGTAAGTGTTGGTAATACCAAGTTCTACTAAATGCACCATTCTTCATTGAAAACGTGTTGAGGTCATTCTCAGGGCTGAATGCAGATGTCCTTGTCCATGAAGAACTGGGTCTTATACCACTGAAGCTAAAGATCCAAATATTCTCAATCTAGTGATCTCAGTCCTACGTCTCCCTGAGGTCAGAAGAATTTCCTTCACTTGTGCAAGATGTTTTTTATTGGGGCAGGAAACAACAAAAGCACACAAAAAGGAATTATATTCTGCCCAGGTTTTCTATCATCTTTGTCAATACATAATGAAACATTTTCCTGATTTTAAAATGTTACATATTATATATATATAAAAAATACATTGCTATAGTTCATTTCCCTCATGCCTTATCACTAAATACTTTCATTTAGTTTCAAATCACTGCTTACTGTAGCAAATAATGTACAAGAGATTAAATATAGCCAGTATAGCTGTCAGCTAGACAGGTAATATCTTACATGTAATATGAGACCAATGTCTTAGATTTCTGCTTTTAAGCATGTTTTTCTGAGACATTTGAAATCTTTCCTCTTTTCCAGATGTCCCTCATCGCTCTAAAATATTTCTGTTTTTCAATCATTTATTGTCTAAAAATATGACAAAAAAATCATAATTTGAAATCAGGTTCTGAATATAAAGTAGGGGTGTTTTTAAGTATTAGGAAAATCAAGCATTTGGAGCAACCAGACAGCTTCTGAAATACCCATCCTTGAGTGTTTTCCAGACCCATCTGGATAGCCTGGTCTGATCTACCAGCTGACCCTGGTTTGAGCAGGAGGCTGGATTAGAAAACTCATCAGGTTCCTCCAAGACGTAATTGTCCTATTAACCTATGCTGCTGTCCTGGTTTAGGGCAAATTTTGGGAGGGAACCTCCGAATAGGACCCTCCCNGCCAGACTGCACCGCAGCTGCACAGCCAGAGTCCCAGAGAGGAATGTGAGGAGATAACATAGTTTTCAAAACAAAGTGCACTCTAAGAATCTTCTTAAACGTGCAAAACAATACACAGAACAGAGGATTGGGGATACAGGCATCATAAAGTCACTCTAGGAGAGCTGCTAATTCAAGTAATTATTGAATGTTAGGTGTATTAAACTTTTCATTTATTGACTCTTACTTAATCCTAAACTCTCCCCACAGTTTTGCTCAGTCATACACACAACAACAGGACTGATAAAGTCTGTCAGTGGCAGATACTGTGGAACTTGGCACCAGTGTACAAGCTTAGAGAACAGAAAGAAAGTTCCTCCTTTCTTAGTGCCTAGATATTTTGCATCCTAGGTACTGCAAGTGAAACCTTGTGTTTTCTATCATGCTCCATCTCACCACATCCAGGTGGTTATAGACAGCTGCAGGTTTAGTCTTATTTTGGTCTGCTTTGGTTTATACTTTAAAAGAGGCTTCACGGTGACACTTTTACTTCATGGCCTAAGGATAAGGATAAGGATAAAATGGGGATTGACAATCAGGCATAACTTTATTTGAAAAACATTGGGGTCTTCTGTTCAGTGTGTTTTATATGAAATGGAAAGTTATCTGGGAAAAAATAATTATCACTGGCTTTCCACAACTTTTCCACCTTTATCCTTCGTTTCTATGACCAATTAATTGAGGAAACTGAAGATCAGATTTAAGCTGAAACTTAAGATTGAAAGTTTTCTTCTCATGCTGCTTCTTTCACGCTAACTTCACATTTTTACTTCCATTCTGTTCTCCTATTCACACTTTCTCATCTATACTGGACTGTATTTCATTTGAACTGGTCAGTTTCTTTCTGTCACATCTCCAGAAGAATACTGTCAACAATCTATAATTATTATTTAGCAATGTCCTGGAACTTCAATTTAATAGGAAGTCCACCTTTATAGTAGAACAGAGAATGTTCTACTGAAGCAAAGATATATGTGTTGTTAATCAATTCATGTTGTATATTTATGTTGGATTTGAAAATTTTTAGCAGAGTAGATTTTCATCCAGAAGACTAAGGAACTATCTTTTAAACAAAAGCCCCTCCCAACCAATTTCTAAGTAACTGTTCCAAAGTGTGATGTTTTGTGATGTTTTTTAAAAAAAAAGCCTGGCAGTTATTTAAAATTGGCAAACAATATATTATTTTTTGCTTTAATTCTCAGAAATGAATGGGCTGTTTTATATGACATTAAAGCTGAAATAAAAATGGAAAACCACAAAGAAAATCAATCTGAAGCAATCACTTGCAATGGAAAAACATATACCCAAATAGATGAAATTTACTGATGTTTGGAACAAATGAAAGCAAAACCTTATAATGAAAAGAACCAGACTACCTTAAAAATAATTGGTATTACTGTCATCTAGTAAAATATCTGTCCAGATATATTTGGAGAAATTAATGCTTGCTATTACTAAAGGCCACTAGGGTTCAGAAACTAAGCCAAATTAGACACCCGTTCCCTTTGCCTTTTAATATTATTGTATTGCAATTGTACATTTATTTATGTCCTGATATTGAAATCCTAGCAATGTCCTACAGTAACCATCTCTGGAGTATTCTGTATTCACACATTATAGTCATTTTGCTTTCAGTGGCTTTCAGTCACTGTCAGCTATGGATCATTAAGTGTTGAGCATAGCATTCCATAAGAACAGATCCTCTCTCTAGATCTAGTCCTGGATGAGAGCTGTTTGTATACATCGATGAAATATTGTGAGATTTGAGATGATGGGCAACAAGCAAAGTAGTTTCAGCTTCACTGTATGCAAGAAAGATCCAAGAACATATGCAAAAATCTGGCCCCTTTTTCTCAATTTGTAATTTCTGGGTGAAGAGCTTCTCTTTCTGTGCCCAATGAGTTCATTGTGACCAAAATGTATGTCACCCAAAGCATATGGAAATCCAAAAGTTATGATCTGTCCCCAGCTGAAAACTTTGTACGTTTTCATAGAACCATTGCAGTTGAACTGAAGCCATTTTCATGACTTATTGGAAAATAAATATGACTCACACTCCCATTCAGTGCACTCCTGCATCTAATTGAAAAGACAATCAGGTTGTAAACCAGGAGGAATATTTGCCCATGCACAAACTTCAAGCTCTCTGGTCATGGGCATGAATCTTTTGCGCTCTTGTACCATCTGTAGATTATTCACAGATTGTTCACTTGTTTATTCACACCCTGGTGGGGATCTTACACAAATTCAATACCTGAATATGGCTTAGCCTGACATAAACAATTTGGATTATAATTTCTATTGTCCTTGCTTTCTCCCCTCGTCTGTAGTTTGACATCCCTCTAAAACAACAAGAGAAACAGAGTTCTGTCTTAACACGATATCTCACTGATCCTTACCATTCAGATGCTTTCTAAATAAGTGGTGTCCAAGTTTCCCTTCGTTATTATCTCTTTCCCATAGTTAGCTTCCTTTATAGGGAATGCCATCTTCTTCGTTCCTTAATTATCCCTGTCCCTCTGACCTACTACAGCAGAGAGAAAGCCTTTGCCTGAACAAGGTAGTTAGAAGGAAACTTGTTTTTTCACTCTGCAACCTAACACCCGCTAATATAACTGTCTGTGGGAAGATGGTTGGGTATTACATCTGGATGGATATCACCTGAGGGAGCATTTCAACCTTTGCAGTATTAATTTGAATTAATCCAGACCCTAGGCTTCTATATTTTCAGTTTCTCTATTGCTTTCCAACCCCTGGCAGAGAGGCAGAATTTTTATCATAATTCTTGGTCTGTTTTCCAGTCTGTAGATATCAGTTGGTGATTTCTCTGTGGTGGTGTATATATGCAAGTGAAATGACTTTATAAAGACACAGAAGAAAAAAGATCTTTGTAATGATAAAGCTTGGTACTATTCCTCTCTTGTCTGATAAAACCAAGAATTATTTTTTCAAGAGATTTAAGAAATGGTACACATTTTCTTCTTCAAATATTAACTGTAAAATTCAGACTAACAGAAATCAAAAATACTTTCAAACTATTACAGCTCACTTTAGTAGAATAAGAGCTGAGTAAATTCTACCACTCTCCCAATAGCTTCTTCAGCTGCAACTTAAAATATCCTGATTAGATAGTGTCTCAGACTATCTCCCTAGAAGGAAATAAGTTTTCTGTCTTTTTTCTGAGCTTTCAGCTTCTGTTGCATACGTATGAACTCCAACTACTGTTCCCCATAAAAAAGTCCCTTTAGAATGCAAATGCCTCCCAAAATAATTCTGCCACACTGAATCTGGATCCCTTGAGCCCCACCCTGTAAAAAAAATTGTCATTTATATGAAATAAATATGAAAAATACATTAAAAAACCCAAACTAAACACCTCTATTTTTGAATGCTATTAACTCCCACAACCAACTCTATAAAGTGTCTGCAAAAAAAGTGTTGCACAGCTTGCCAATTCAATTTCAGTCATCCTTTGTATTCAGTACTAACCTAAACTAATTAGAGTAAATAATGATGCTGGAATTTCTGGATATCATCTCTCAAATCCCAAAATGTATCTCAGATTATTTGTATCAGATTAATCAGATTATCTCAGATTAATCTGTATCTCAGATTGACCAGTCAGACCATGTCACATCTATTTCTGGTAAAACTGAAAAAAACAAAGAAGGAAATCTTCTGTAGTCTGGTATGATTGCGATATTACAAACCTATTGTTCTTTCTAAACACTTTAGCAGCTTTCATTTAAAAATTAACTCAATTATGTAATTAATGTAACAAATTAATTTTAATTCTGTAGCTTTTTAACTATATAATTAATTCCTAAGGATTGCTAATACCCATATTTACTCTCAGTTTCTGAAGCCTTCTATATGTGACATTATTAACATTCTGATAAAATTGCTAAGACATATATTATCACAGAACACTGGAAGTCACAGCATATTTCTGAGTTTTCAGTTAAAACAGAATTATAAAGCCAGTGCAAACTTAAGGTTTTCCACCTGCAGTTCACAGTTCTGATTTAAACAAAATACAAAGCTTGCAAAATTTCTTCTGCTTTAGAGTAGTAAAAAAATTAAGGACCAAACATTTATGATTGACTGACAAAGACTGTGGAGCCATGACTACTTATATTTGGCTTCTGAGAGCAAAAATAGTCAAGCAAGTGACTGTAATGGTGTTAAATGTTACCTAAAGTCCGCAAAAGGAGTTTGATGTCAGTGTCTTAAGCAGTACAAATGAGTGAACAGATAGAAATAAAGCAGATGAGAATCAAGACCACCTCCTCTACCCAATGCAGCATGGGAAGAAGCATCTTCCTAGTCACCAGTCAGCACAACTCATGTGTTCTGGAAACTTCCCTCATGAATTCCAAGCAGGGAAACAAAACATATTGAGAAACTTTCTGACTGATGTCACAAATTTTATAATCAGAGAGAAAATAACCAGTGTTTAATAGGAAATATGATGAAGTTAGGAAAGGCAATGGGAACATTGAATAAGTATGTGCAAAAACCCCAGATGTATTTGAAACTTGATAGTATGTTAAGGAAAAATGATTTCTAGAGGTTACTTGTCTGGTTAATTGCTATAATCTGTTTGACTTTCACCTTCTGGTTAAGTGTGACTCTCAACTATTTTTGAGTGGTTAGATAGGTGATATAGCCAACATACTTTTCATCTCAATTTAGTTAGAATTTTAGAATCTTATCTTTCAAATTGTCAAGGAAATGTGTCAGATTTTTAAAGGAATATTTCTACCCTCTAGCCTTATATCAAGGTACACTTCTTTCTGCTGACTTGCACTACTTATTCATTCCTACCTACAGACAATCCACATTAATAGTAATAATTTAAAACTGTCACTCAGCAAGTCCCAAGCATCTCCCTTTTTTCAAAGAATTGCAGAATTGTGGAAGGACAGAGGCATAAGGGGACCTATATCATCTACCTTAACCCCTCTGCACATAGGTATGCTAGAGTAGAATGATTAGGGCTATATTCTCCTAGGTTTTTAATGGATGGAGACTCCAAAACCTCTCTTGGCAACCTTTCCAAGTACTTAATCAGGATTATTTTTTATTTTTTAATGTTTAAACAGAATTCCTGTGTTTCAGTTGATACCTGTTGCCTCTCGTTCCTTCACTGGGTACCACTGAGAAGAGTCTGCTTCTATCTTCTTTACCCTCCCTCATCAGGTATTTATACACACTTATAAGACCCCTTCTGAGGTCTTCTCTAGTCTGGAGTCCCAGCTTTCTCATCCTCTCCTTATGTGACACATTCTCCTATCCCTCAATCATCTTTCTGGTTCTACACTGGATTCACTGCTTTGAGTCCAAGTCTTCCTTGCAGAACTGGACACAGCACTCCAGATGGGGGCTTGCCAGCTATGAATCAAGGGATGAAATCATCTGTTTCAATATTCTATCTTTCTAGTTGCTAATATTTAGAACTCTTACACATATATGCACTCCTTATATATCACTTCCTTTCTTTCAGGTTCATTGCTGTCTACTGAGTATGTTAAAATCAGATGTTTTGTACATTTTCTCATTAATACTACTGAATAGGTAAAGGGATGAAATTGAACAAGAGCCCTTGGGATTCTGAGAACTAAAATAACCTCTTAAAGTCCAGTGCCCTGTAACAGTATAGTCAATGTTGACAAAAGAAATGAGGTAATTTTTTACTTGGTAAATGAAACAGAATTTGCAATCCTTCTAATCTGCAAAGCCTATGTAGTCTAAAGATGACTTTCCTCACAACTCTTCTCAATTGACAAGAAGAAAATTCCCTGGTTTTGCTTGCAGGGCAACACTATTTTTCACACTGCTAAGCTCTAGCCAACATACTATCAAAGCTTCAAGAGGAAGTCAGTGTGCCAGGTCTTTCTTCTCAGTTTAATATCCCTGACAGTAGAGTGAATATCAATGACAGCACTAAATG
This sequence comes from Donacobius atricapilla, assembly GCA_013397315.1. Lineage (NCBI taxonomy): Eukaryota > Metazoa > Chordata > Aves > Passeriformes > Mimidae > Donacobius > Donacobius atricapilla. The sequence continues at coordinate 132,758 of WBMY01007785.1, forward strand.
TCTTCTGGCAGGGCTTTGCTAAATCTTAAAGTAAAAAAATTGAAAAAAATATATAACCACTCAGTAAAAGCATGCATGAATCTTTAAAGTCAGTATCACCTTATGTGCAAATTGAAACATGAAATAATTGAAAAACTCTGTACTTTTTTAAAATTTAACTCTTTCTGGAAGGACTAGTGATGAAGCAACTGTGAATAAAATATACAGTGGTGGAAAGGGGCAAAGAAGAAGGTGGTATAGTGATTTTATCACAGTTCTGAATTTTTAGTACATACTTTTTTATAGGATTTAAGGCATACTGAATAGAATGACAGTAAGAAAGTGGCAGGTATTGCTCTAATAACTCCCTTAACAGCACCCTGAGGAGCACATTGAAAAACACATTAAATTTTGAACAAGATGGTTAAAACTCCTCCTGCTTTAAAATGTGTTGTTTTTTTTAATCTATGGGTTTTAATAAACAAAACAGAACACTAAATATGAGCAAGTCATATCCCCTGGTTACCATATCTTGTGTAGAGGTAATTATTTTTCCAGTACTGGCAATCTGGACAGGATTATAAAGATAGGCAATATGACTGCTAGCACCCTGCTGGGCCACAATGCAGTGCATAGAAAAAACCCACATGCTCTATCTATGACCATGCATTTGGATTTTTGTCTCTTTTTTATTCCCCTGACCCTCTGAGTAACTTCAGGAATAAATTGTGGCCCAGACCTGAGAAATCTATACATTTTGCTTTTGTATCAAAGCTCAATGGATGGTTACTTTTGTACTGTTGGAAGCCACTTAAGCAATAATAAAAAAGCAGTATGGGAAGACGCCCCTGCATGCATTCATTTTTGAATCAGAAAATATAGTGAGTCTTGAGTACAAATGCTGCCATGTATTTAAATTACCCATCTCAAATATTTATTCAAAGCTCATTTTCACAGAGCAGATGAGGTTATAGTTACCAGACCCTAGGCAAAGCCAGAATAACAAGAACAGTTTTACAGGCAAAGAGAAAGATCTTTTCAGTCTCGAAGTTGCTACTGTTGATTGGGGCTGTTGCTGGTGATACAAATTTATGATCAAGGCACAGGTTATTTACAGCATTATTGTAAAATAACATTGCAGTTTTCCCATCATTTACCGTGTAGTTTATGCAAGATACCAGGTGCTATTTTAAAGTAGCTAGGGAAATATTGTTACTGCTCACTGCAGCCTTCTGACAGTGACAAGGATTTATAATGTCACCTGAAGATGAGAGGTTATGGAGTAAAAGGAAAGCCTCTGGTCTTGTATCAGCTCCTGGCATCCCACGACCACTTTACATGTTTTGACATCTTGCATCCAAGTACAAAATAAAATGACCTTGCATGATATGGACACCATTTTGCTATAAGACCAGTTATATTTTACCCATGGGAATTTTTATTAGAAACTCATTGGCATGATCCTTCATGATTTCTCAAAGGATTAATGACTATTGGCATATCCATTTTTAAATGCCTAACCTAGCACCCCTTTCAGAAACAAAACACTAAACAAAATGAGAAACATTTTAGGTGTTACTCTTTAACAGCCTAGTAGAGCTATGACTCTTATAAATTCAAATTTTCAAAGATTGTTTAAAATATGTTATCTAGAAATAAAAGGGGAGTCAATAAGAACCTAGATACAAATTATATTAGAAGGATCTCTGTCAAATGATAAAGTAGGTGCCGGTAAAAGTGAAGTTTTTTATTTCTGTATTTTTATTTGCAGAAATAAACAATTCCTGTATTTATAGGAATTCAAGCTGATGGAGTTCAGAAAGACTAACTACTTAAATCTTTAGGAGTTTCAGAAGTAGTCCACAGAAATGACTATTACAAAAATAATACTTATAAAGTAATAACAACCTTGTATTTTCAACTAGGAGAGCAATCTTTTTCTAAAAAGACAAGAGTGAAGTTAATAGTGTTTATGTCACGTTTCTTTTCTGATTACCTACAGAAGACTCACAAAAAGAGCTGTTTCTTCATCTAAACTTCAGATGCAAACAAGTTCTTTATGTACTAGATGTTGTATATGTACCTTTGGGTCACTCACAATAAGTAAGGTAACTACAGTTCGTGTTGATCTCAGAAGATAAATTAAGGCTCAGTACTTTTGAAAATCAAACCATGAAGTAAAAAACTTTGACCTACTCTGATTTTTTCTTTTTTTCTAGTACTTTTTCTTGACTGTCTTACACAGTAATGAAAATATTACAAGTTTGCCTGCTCTGTGTTCACAGAAACTCACAGGATGTCTCTTGCATTCCCATCAAACTTTCTTCCTTCTACCAGTTCCTCTTCTCTAGCTCCCCCCTCAAATAGAAGAGGAAATGAATCTTCTTCTCCAGGTAAAGAGTTTTTACTTTTAATTTTCAGAAAAGGACAAAGCCAGAGAGAATGGAAGAATAAAATGGGAAGCATCACAAACAAACCAACTTGGATCACAGAGACGAAAGAATAGTTTGATAGTGCGATCATTCTCATCTGTGAGTGTTTCTCTCCTCATTGGCACCTTGATGCTTGTGGTTTTAGTCTGACTGTGAAACTCATGTCTTTCACTCCTGTGGCACTTTTCTTTTGGGTTGGTCTAAATGCAGAACAAAACTGTATGACATACACTTCAGCTCCTAAGAGTTAACTTGCAGGTTTAATATTCTGTGCTTTTGACATTAAGAGGGTTCTGGTTACTTTGAACATGAACTGTAGAATTTGCTGGTGTTATGTCCTATGAAAAGAGAATTTGCAAAGGTGCTAATTCTCCTCAGGATGTGTCTGGGATGACTAAAGTGGCAGGCAGTCCTAGATCTTTACTTTGACCATATGACAAATTTTATTTTACCAAACATAAAGATATCCTGAATCTGTCTTGAATAGATATTTGAATCTATCCTGAGTGGGATACTTGTTCATTCCTGGCATGTTTACAATCTAGAATACTAATATAAGCTGCTTACAAAAAAATTAAGAAGCTGACATAAGTCTGCTGGTGGACTAAGAAGGACCAATGCTACTTTAATATTCTGTCTGCATAGTGTGACAACCCAGGAGCCAACATGCATTCTGCTGAGCCATGTCTGTTGCCAGGGTGGTGCTTTGTCAGAGATGGGCTCAGGGCAGTATTCACTTGTATTGAAATGCTTAGTACATTACTAAGTATAACAGTGCCCCTCTATTCAAATACATTCCACATAGCTTAGTTAACAGATATGCAGGGTTTATGGCTAAATTAGAGGACAAATCCCCAAATATGGAAATGCTAGCAGTCATGACCTAGAAAATGCTGAAAAAATTAAGACGCATTTCATAAATAAAAGAATTTAAAATAAGCCTCTTTACAAATACTTCTTTTTACACCAGAAATTATTTGAATATATTTCTTTACCATGCATTAAATTGTATAAAGAACATAAACTTTGCTCCAGAAATAAAGGTTTTTCCTTTTCTTTAGGAATATATATTAAACTCAGTCTGCTTTTCTTCAGTTATTCAGGTAACTCAGGTTATAATAGACATTATGATTTTATGGAAATGATTAATACTATAATCTGAAGAAAAGCTCTTAAACGTAGAAAAGATAGGGAGGAGCTACAGAAATGTCATTTCTCACTGAATAATCCTCCCGAAGAAAAGTAAAATAATCTGATACCTTTATGTTAATGGCTCAGAGTGGATCAGATAGCTGAGATCTATGAACTGGGAGATTACTATTAGGACTGTAGAAGTATAGAATCCTCTATAACAGACCAGACATTGAATTCCTAGTTGTTTTACTTTCACTGTATGCTCTAAAACATAGGTTTAACAGTGTTATGGTAATTCCATTTTATTACCTCAATATTTTTTTTAATATGTCCATTATTCTACAATCCAGCTCACCCATAACACCTTGGTCTCAATCCAAGCTATGCAGACCTCATTCATTAGCAAAAGTGAACAAACTAGATTAATTTGTTGTCTCAGTAAATATTTCATATTAATCAAAACATTTCTTATTTCTCTGAATCTGAGCAATAAACTCCATTCTATCCAGCTGATCACTATCACTAGTTTAACTGACCTTACTGTGTAAGAGGAGTGAAGCTGTTTAGCACTCAATAAGTTGAGAAGAGGATTTTGACTAAGGACATTTTAATTAAAACACTTAATTGACTGAGTAAGAGAGAAAAGATCCTACTTTCATTTTCTTACAACTTTATTGCTTCTACAGTTCTAATACAAATAAAAGCAATATAAATATTATTACTAGTAATAAAATGCATAGCTATATCTCACAATTAGATCAAGGTGAATATTGGTGAACTGCTAATTAGAATACTAGCTGAAGAATGTTGCTGAAATGTTTCAAAATTCACAAAGTAATGTTTTCAGTTATATAAATGTTTGTCTAGGATTGTTCCTCCAGAGTAAAGACAAATGTCATACTTTCAAGAATATTTCCATTACACAATTCCACTACTAACTATACAAGTACATGAACCCTTAATTTCAGAACAAAGATTATATTAAAGACATGAATAGAATACAGCAGGCGATTATTGATGGCGTTTAATCTAATATGTGCACTGCAAACACAGAAATGGGTAAAAATGAATAGACATTCTCTTTTTATTTCATACAGTGAAAATCTGATAATAACTTAATTATTACTATGTTCTTGCCAATACAAATGTACTTAATCATTATTGATTCTACCTGGAATATATGTTTAAAATCAGAATGATCTAACAATTTTAATTAAAGCAAAATTCTGTTTAATCAAAAAATATTGATTTTTTTTTTTAATCTGGTCTGTATAAATATTTTAAGTCAATCTATTAAATACTTTTTCACCTCAAACACTAATATCAGTAGATAGCATGTAATTTCTTCATGCATGTTATGTCAGAGAAATTAAATTTTCTTCTATTTTTTTTTCATTTGCTCTTCTCTCCACATAATGCTGTCCTTAGTTCCTGTACCTCTATTTTAATGCAGTAAGCAGATTTCTTATTTAATGAATCAGCTCTGCCAAATTTCATATAGTTTAATGCTGAAAAAACTCTTGGAGTAATAATGAGAACTGCCACTTCCTAACAGGTGATTTGCTAAGCATAGTGGATTTATGGACTGCTGAGGTTTCCTTGTGGCTTTCTCTTTTTTGGGTTTAAATATATGCATAATAGCATCAATGCCAGTTATATCTGAATAAATTCTTTCTTTCCTTATTTTCCTGTCTGTGCTATCTCTACTACTAAGAGAAGATGATCAGAGGGCTCAAGCGCCTCTTCTATGCAGACGGGCTGAGAGAGCTGGGGCTGTTCTGCCTGGAGAAGAGAAGGTGCAGGGAGACCTAATGGCAGTTTTCCAGTATCTAAAGAGGGCATCCAAGGAAGCTGGAGAGGGAATTCTTAAAGATCATGTAGAGCTAGGAGGAGGGGGAATAGCTTTATACTCAAAGAGATAGACTTGGATTAGACATTGGGAAGAAATTCTTTGCCATGAGGGTGGGGAGATACTGAAACAGGCAGCCCAGGGAAGTAGTGGATGTCATTTGGAGTGTTCAAGACACAGGTAACATGGCACTTTCAGCAACCTGGTCTAGTAGAAAGAATCCCTGCAGGATGGCAGGGGGTTTGGACAGGATGGTCCTTCCAACTCAAATAATTATATGGTTCTATTTTTAATTTAGTACATTACTTGGTACATTTTTCATTACTATTAATTTATATATCTTGAAAGCCATCTACCACCCTTTTAAGCTGTATTATAAGATTCTTCCCCATCACCTTTCCCTTTTCAAAGCGTTTAATCAAAACAAAGATGCTACATGAATACAATTCTACATAAATGGGATTTTGATTGATTTACTCTGTGTTATTATCTCTCTCGGTCATGTTACCCTGTGACCTGAACAATTTTTTAACTGTATACTTAACTGCTTGGATGATTTAACCCAGAATATCTCCATGTAGTTGCTATTTGTTCTTGTTAGCATAGTTCTCAAAACACAGTTGCGCTATTTTTCAGTCTCTTGTAGCTAAAACTGCCTGTGGCAGGGTGATAATGAGTATGATGCCTTGGTGTTTTATTCACAGTTCAGTGGCATTTAGTACACAACCTTATTTGTTTGTACACACTTTATGAGACTTTCCTCAAGTTCTGTGTGTGACTTCCTTCAGCTCTGTCAGCCCATCCTGCAATGCCTTCACCTAAATGGTGGTAGTATGTCTTCCCAGTGCTCTTTCCACATTTTTAGGCTATTCCTTACTTAAATAGGCTTAGCTGCTTTCCTAGTTCCTGTATGCTGATTCAAACTATTCCTAGCTTTATTCCTACCTTACTACTAGAGTTCCCCCCTTGGTCTGTTGCTTTCTGGCAGCTAGTCCGTGCCAATTTGATCTAGAACTCCCATGGAAAAAGCCTTTTGCATTCTTTAAGAGTTTTTGCTAACTATTTGCTGACTCAACAGATCAAATAAACCTGAGTGAAACCAGTAGATTTATAAATCTGGTGTGAACCTTTTAACTTTTGCAGCAGCCTCACTGCTAAGCTATTAAGCTGGATCAGGAAGGGTCAGTAATGGCCAAAACCACAGCTAAAATTAGAATACTTTAATTTTAGAGTTATAATAACCATTCACAGAAAAAAAAATAGAAAAGAAAAAAAAATATTAGAGGAGAATCTTGTAAGGTGATCTTGCCTCAAAGCAGAACCAATTGAAAAGTCAGAATAGCTTGTTCAGGGCATTGGCCAGTTGAGTTCTGAACAACTCCAAGGATAAATATTCCTCAGTGTCTCTGGACAACCTGTTTCAGTATTTTATCCCTTCACCGTGATTTTTTTCCACCTAATACCTACTCAGAATTTTCTTTTTTCAGTTGTTGTCTATTGCTCAAAAATAAATTTCTCTGTACTTCTGACAAACAGCTGATTCTATCTTCCCTGTGACCTCCCACTAGGTAACCAAAGAGACTAAGATCCCCTCTTAACCTTTTTTACTTAAGCCAGCCAGCTCCCCTAGCACCGTCTTACTCTTTATGTAGCTCAGTTCCTTTTATCATCTTGCTTACCTTCTGAAGAACTGTCTCCAGGTTGTGGGGTTTTTTTGCTTAAGAACCAAAAAACAAGCACAGTGCTCCAGGCATGGCCTCCCAAGCTGCACCATGGGGAAGAATAACCACTTCTCTTGAAGAACTGGCTGCACTCTTGTTAGTAGAGCCCCGTATGGCCTCATCCTCCATTGTCACAAAGTTGCACTGCCAACTTGAAATCTCTTGAAAATAAGCTTTACATTCCAATACTTACTGGGAATAGGTGGGAGCCCTGGTTTCTTAAGTGACTTATGCCGTCCAAGCAGAAAAGAGATACTTTAGACATCTAGAGATCTTTATATATAAAATTCACAGCTCTGCTGGGTTCCTTGATGCTTAATATGTGCAGGATCACACGAGTGGAGATAAGATGAATAATGCAGAGATGCCAAACTAGGGTAAATTAGTCTCAGCTTTTGACAAATAGAAGTTACATAACTAATCCGTTTTCATTTCTTCACATATAAAAAAATATGTAACATTGTTTGTCTTATTTCACATCTCAGACACTTTTTGTGGTAATGTAGATGTATTTTTGTGGTAATGATGTGGCTGGGAACCAAGTATTTGCATGGGGTTCACTGATACCATGCAGACAAAACTTGTTGCTTTAAGGAAAGAGTGACAATTGTGCTGCTTTACTAATTATGCAGTATCTCGCTTGACATCCTGACAAAAATTGTAGTTGTAGCAAATTATGTTGCATTTTCTAGCTGACAGATAGCTTATCTAATCGGGCTAAACCTGTTGGAAACTCCATGAAGAAAAAAGTCCAACAACCACTTACTCAAATATTGACTCCTGTCTTATCATTACTTAATAAGGTCAATATAATTGTATTAGAAATTGAACATAGTCTTTGGTTCCTCCACTAAAAAGTGACCCTGGCTGTGTGAAAGGAAACATTGGATGAACAGAATTTTTTATAATTTTTAATTGTTGTTTTCCAGGTCATTTGAAATACCTCTATCTTGAAATGTCACTATAAATTACACGTAATATCTTTCCTGTCCCTTTCCTTCTTTGTGCTCTCAGCAAAACCTCGGATAAAAATCTCAAAATAAACTCTCAGATAAATACTGGGGAGAAAGGAGAAACTTCCTTATCAGAATCACAGAATAGCCCGGGTCAGAAGGGACCTTAAAGATCATCTACTCCCTAACCCCCTGGCATGGTCAGGGAGAACTTGCACAAGACCAGGGTGCTCAAAGTCCATCCAAGCTGCCCTTGAACACTGCCAGGGATGCAACAGTGAGACTGACTGCCAGGGCGGTTGTGCAGTCTCCATCCATGGAGGCTCACCAGAGTGACTGCACAATGACCTGACCGACCTGTCTGACCCCCTTTTGAGTCTAAGGCTGGACTGGATGACTTCCTGAGCTATCTTGAAACCCACATTACTCTATGAAACCACAGACAAACTTAGGATGGTAAAATACAAAATGAAGTAAAGATGGAGAGTAATCAAGCCTGTTCCTTAACTCCTGAATTCAGTTGGATCGTATATCAACCCAACACCCGTTAATTTTATACTCCAAATAAAAGTAAATTGGAAAACTGAAAAGTTTCAAGCAATCTAACTTTGAGGATATTTGTTTGGAAATTTTGATTCAGTTTATAGCTGTATATATGTAGGGACTATTTTGGAATTATTTTCTAGTGTTATCCCATCAGCCCATCAAAAAATGCACTCTCTTCTAAAACAGCAACAAAGGGAAACACTTGAAAAACATTAGAAATTTATGAGTCAATGTCTATTAACTTGGAAAGATAGAATTCTGAACATCCTAAGCATATGGGACTTTTTAATTCAGTATAACCTAACAATAGATTAATTGAAAGATGATTCCTTCCTCTTGTACATGGCCAAGGACAGCAACTAATTAAAACTCATTTGTTATAAAAGATTTATAGTTATGGAAATTAAACTGACTACATCAAGATTTTTTAAGAGATTGAATTTTCCTTTGTATAAGGGATTAATAATATAAAAAATTGAATTCACTATAAGATGCAGTGTTTTGAATACACGCAATGTTATTGAAATAGGAGTGTTTTAATGAGGTGAATTAAATTTGACTCTAAAAGCAGGAAAAAATGTGTATGCATTTTTCCTAATGAAACAATTTTTGAGTTCTTATAATGCTTCACTATGCAATACACATAAATATAGCTAATTCTTTTCATAATGCAAAAAAAATCCCTTTTCAGGAAATATCCTAATACTTTATAATGTTATATATCACAAATCATTTATGTTCTCAGTTCTCTCACTGATTCAGATCCTGTGCAATTGTTAAAATAGTAAACTTTCCTTGACACTGAGATGTTTAAGTGTCCAGCTGAAGGTTTGGTTAACCTGATTACTACTATTTTTGAACTTATTTGTAACATTAGAGATGTTGATTAAGATTCTAATGGAATGCATATTAAGGAAATTGTGTTCCCCAAAGCATTCAGCAACTGGGACAGACAAATTGCATCCCTGAAGAGCTAAACAGTATCTTAGTGTCACAGCTTAGATTAATTTTTTTTTGCCCAATGATTTTTCTCTTAAATAATTTAATTTAAATATACCTTTCATATATTTAGAAATCAGCCGCAAATACTAATAATACCAACACCAAAACAACTTATTTTAAAGCATAAAAATCAGTGTGCTTAATAGATTTGGTTGCTACCAATGTTTATTCAGAAGCATATGTAGCTTATAGAATAGCTTTGTCCTTCACTTGGGTGCATTGTGATTATACTTTTTCTCTTTCATCACTGTTAGGCTGCTGACAGTGTCACTACATGCAATTCAGTGATAATCATTAGTTTTACACAGCTTTAGGTACCTCTGGATTATATTCCTAAAGCAACACTCACTTCATTAAAAGTACTACTGTATATGTGAATTGTAACATAGAAACGAAAAGAGAAAGGCTGCCTCACGAAGTTAGTTTTTTTTTCTTCTGCTATTAAGACTTACCACAAATCTTGATAAGAAGCAAGAATAGAATATAAAGTACAAACTGAGTCCTTATAAATATTAAGCATAATTGAAGCATAATCATATACTAGAATACTGTCCTCAATACCAAATCATAGGAGTATAGAATATTTCTAATTAAAACCTACTGTATCTAACAATATTATCAGTATATTTTCATGTATTTTAAGCAGGTTCAGGTTTTTTTAAGCATCAGAAATACACAGTAGAGATATAGCAAAAATTTAAGTAAAATCACTTCTTAATTGCCTATTTTACCCACATATGAACATCATCCTATGATAATTTTTGCACCTTAAAATAATTATGTTGAAGTTGCCATTTCATTTGTTATTGATTCTATTGAAAATAAAAGCTTCTGGTTACTGCAGGACAAAATGGAAAAAAGTATTTAGCTACAACCACATTGTGCTTGAAAGAAAAAAATTCAGCACCACAGTAGCTAAAAATTGAGATTTCCTCTGAGTTCACATACCCTCCAAGCTAAAATGTGGTTTGATGTCTCCTGGTCAGTTCATGTACTGGGGATTAAATTAATTAAGAGTTGCCCTAGTCTATTAAGGCTCCCTGTAGACTAATTATTAAAATGCCTTGGACCATTACAAACCTACAGCAAAAGAAACTCACGAAAAGGCTTGCTTATATTATGAGAACTCCAGTACCCAGTAGATTATCTTTTGCGCTAAAAAGATTCTACAATAGAAGGAGATTGCCTTCCCCTTTCCTTTTCTGCCATGTAAGGAATAGAAAAATGTACCAGTCAGAAATCTGCATGTTCGTTAGTATTTCTTTTTTATATATGCTTTTATCAGTTGTCAAATTTCTTATAGATGGAAAAATCTGCTTTCTAATTTCTGATTTTTGTTTTCTTTTTCTATATTGAGTTAGCATATATTCAATGCCTAGGGATTTTAAAAAATGCAATTATAGAATTAAAAAATATATAAAATTACTAGCCAGAATTTCTTGCAGAAGTGCTGAAGCTGTCTACGAGGTCACTACTGAGAAACAGCTGGACATTTTCCCACACAGTACAACTTCGCAATTTTTTTCCGTCCTGTCTTTTAAGAAATCAGAAAAACAAAAGGGCTCTGGGCAAGTGATTCTATTATCTCAGCCCAGTTTCAGAGCTATGTACCTCTGCACATTTCACATTATCAAAACCATGGTGCGGAGAGAGAAATAAGACCAATGAAGTGATAGAAGTGATCACATGGACTATATTCTTTAAAACTTATTTTGTTAACTCTTAATTTCCTCTTAATTCTTAACTAAACTGAAAATCTCCCTAGCATAGATGCATATACATGTTTGACAACTGATTTTCCCTGAAGGGGCTTACTGTATCTGCCTGCCAGCCACCTGCATTCATCAGATATCTCAGGTGAAGCATCCAGGGCAACTTTTTTTCCAAAATCCATTTTTGTGTGTTTTTCCAAATCCGTTTTTGGATTTCACCTAAAATTACTAGCCATAGGTACATCTTATGAGGTCACTCAGCATGAAAGAAAGTTGAGGGAGCAATTATGTGGTCTTAGACAGAATATTCATCTTCAAGTGTATTACCAGAACAGAGAAATGCAAGGTCATATGCAAGAGGTAAAAAATGCTGTTCAGTATAACTGAGTTATTCTTGTGCCTTGCTGTTGTACTGTGTGATTGAACAGTTCCGTTTAGTTGATAAATTGGGACCATTTAAGACTGTACCATACGGATGAGGATGTTGTCTCTCTCACATACACACATGGTGTACAAGCCTGACTATTTGATTGCAGACACACAGACAGAGGCTTCTGTATTTAAAATACAAATTATTCTTCTGATCTTTCTAAAGTATCATCTTATATTTTAATTATTAATACGTTTTTAATAATAAATTATGTATTAAAAGATACTTTTACAGTTTTAAATAGATTTTTTTTTTTTGCAAAATAACCATCTTACCTTTGTTTATGGATTTGCATAGGTTTGCACTGGAGAAATATTTTGCAGTAGTTCATTAATCAATGGTGGAGACAAAAGCTGCGATAGTATAGCTGAATAATAAGACTAAATTTAGTACATATTTAGTCTATATGCAAAGGTGTTTCTTATTAAAATATTTCCTTCAGGTTTAGAATTGTTTAAAGACTCCCCTAAGGAAATTCATATAATTGATCCGTGGAGTTTTATATATGCAGATCAAAAGCTGACCAATCCAGTTCAAAAGCATGGCTACTTGATCAAATCACACAAAGCCACAACAACTCTAAAGAGAGAAAAAACTAACTCAATAGGAGAAGCAGAGGAAAGCAACAAAGAGGAGGGTACTTGCCTACTGCTTTTGATAGCGGTGTATTTCAGTATTTAAACTCGTATGAAATTCCTGGTTTTAAAACTTTCCCTTTTCAGAACAAGCTGTACCTCTCACTCCAGTGAGCTAATTGGTTACCATAGAAACAGCTGAAGACTTTCAGGTTTTGAAAGTTGAACCTGTAATAGTTTCTATATATGCCTCCAAGTCGAGCCAGACCCTGTAAAGGAATATTTAGGATTTTTGGACCCCCTCTGAAACCCTGTAAAGCTACCTAGATGCCTAGTAACTAATATAGAAAGGGATGTGACAGAAAAACCTAGTGATTACAAGAGGAAGGCTGTCTAATCAAATGAAAGACTGTGGTGGATCAGCAAACAAATGAACCCAAAAAGAATGCCCTAGGATAGACTCAGAAGAACCAGCAACCTCCTAAGCATAATAATTGGAAATTCTTCTGTTTTCTTAATTTCTAGTAAATTTGCTATATTTTTTAGAACCTTTTAGCTCTATTTCAGTGCCACAATATTTATAGTTGGATAACTATCTGTTGTATTCACTGGCAGCTGTTGCAATTTTTTGCATTTAACACTTTTGAAATGTTGAGAGAAAAAGCATGTAAAGATCAGAAAAACACAAATGTGCATTCCTGTTCCAAGAATTACTCCAATCTTTAGGAAAGTGTTGGATTTAGGATTAATGGATTTTTCAGCCTGCTAAAGTGAGACTGCTAAGCAGCCTTTTCTGGCATCATTTGAGAGAGGAAGCATCTAGCAATACTTCAATATTGCTCAGCTGGCATCATCCACTAGCTTGGTTAACACCAATAATGTGACCCCAGCCATCATTTCTGCAGTAACTCAACTACCCTTCCTTTCTTTATCATTTTATAACCTTTTATGCAGGCATTTTCTCTCGTGAATCATTCTGCACCAAATAATGCCATTTTAACAATCCTAACTCTGTAATCTTACCTTTCTTATATCTCTACAGACTTTCTCGCAGCTCTTCCTGTGTGCATCAAGGGTGGGCACCTGTGTCTTATCCGAGTTGATCCTTGGCGTCTTGGCTCCCCAGCCACTAAAAGGGGGAGAAAGGGGAAGCTTAAAACAGGCAGTTGCAACACTTCTTTCTGAATTTTTTATTGAGTTGATGATGGAATGCGTAAGTGAGGAAACAAAGGAGAAGTCAGTTCCCTTGGAGTGAGCAGATGAAAAACATCAGTGTCCACTGCTATCCACAGAAGTGCTTGTCCCCTTAGGACACAACCAGTTGTTAACAAAAAGGTTATTGTTCTCCAGAGGAAGGTGGGACAGTGTTATGAGAAAGTAAGAAGGGTGAAAATCACCAAGGATAAAAAAGAAGGGAAGATCAATCTTTATTTTTGTAGTTATTTGAATGTTATATGTAGATTTTAGGAATCTAAAATATAAAAGAAACAAACAAATAAGCCAAACTTAAAAAACAAAGTGCTGATGATTTATGTCAACAGATCCTGTGACAGACTAACACCATAGTTTTGTGTGACTGCTTATCTATTATTCTGTTTATTCTTATTAAAACCTGATTCTTTGTGTGTTTGTGTTCTGTATATGAGTCCAGGAAAAAACTAGGGAGATGGGTTTGAAAGGATGTGAAATACTAGAATATTCTTTTTTAACTGTTTTATTAAAATATTCAATATGTGAAAAATGAAACCATATGTCAGGAGGTATAAGCTATGATTAATTTGCCAAAATGAGAAGAATTCTTGATTTTTTAGCTCAAGACTGAGTATTCTGTCTCCCAGACTGCCCTGTGGTTCTGTTTCTTTGTTATACTATGACTTACACAGTCAGCGCAAATAGCATTTCATATCCATGGCCAAATCTTCACAAGCAGCACCTTCTTGCCTCACTAAAAAACAAAATCTTTTCTTGGATATACTGTTCATTTCAGTTTGAATTTCCTATTGGTCGTATTAGAGTAGGGCTTCGTCAGCCTTAAAGAAATTCCTGAATGCTAATGCTAACTTTTACTTTGACAACAGAATTACTGAGGTTTGACATTACCCATTTTCTTAGTAGATAGGTCTTCAAACTTTTATATGTTGTTTCCACTGTCTATTAAAATCTGGCTAATCTCCACCTATAGAGAAATTATACCATTTTGAGGTTTAGTTCATCTACAACAGAATTGTTCTTCAGTTTTAGGACCCGCAATTTGAGATAGTGTAGGCAATCATTATAGGTGTACGAGCATGTTACTCTTCTTCTGGACAGATAAGCATACAAGGAAAGTAAAGGTACTTCTCAGGGCAATAATGGGTCCATCTTTTCATGGATCAAAGCAGCAGCTTTTAAAGCGGCTTTTACCCTTTAACTCTTGCTATAAACTCCTACCTACTGCTGCTACTTCTCCAATCAGCTAATACAGTGAGAATCTCAATGAAAAAAATGTCTTTCATGATATTTTCTCACAAAGTGACTCTTGATACAGTTTCTGATAGAGGACAGGATCACTGGGGACTGTATAATATTAGCACAGTGAGTATCTTTAGCAGTATCTTTGCAAGCCTTTTCATTGCTTTTCTCTTGTATTTTGACAGCTCTCAGCAGTACCACCTAGAAAGTTTTGAAAATATAAGCAAAAAAAAATTACAAGCAGAGGCACCAAAGAAATATTTTTTTGTATCATTTTAGCTAATACAAGGTCAGTTAAAGCAACTTCCCTTAAAGAGAGATTGAACACTTAAGTCCCATAATGAAATCATGACATGGTATCCATGAGAGGGACTGAACTTGTTCTGTGTTGTTGACATTTTTATTTTTATTTACATCAGTAAGTCCACTAGATTTGTCCTTCAATAAATTCTTTCTAGTGAACTACTTAGATACCAGCTGCAAGTTGATTATAACTAAATAAATTGCAAAGTAGTTGTGTCCTTGTTTACTGAAAATTTCATTCTAATTAGAGTTCTGTATCCAGCACCTCTGTCTCTCAGTTTCTTCTCTTTGTTCTGAGCCTTACATGAGATCCAAAGGATAGAAAATGGCTAATTTCTAAGTAAAAGATGTGGATGACTTTTTACATTATTTATATTTTGCTGAACACAGCTCTGATTTATGTCTGAATATATTCTAATACAACTGCATGCTAATAAACCCCTCATCCTTCTTACTGCAACTGAATTTGGAACTTCTCTGAAGAAACATCTCCTGAGGATGGTCTTTTGCCCAGATCTCATCCTCATTCCTATTCAGTCACTCAGCAATTCATCAACCTTAAAGATAATGAAGAAAGAAAACAAAATGAACATTCTTCAGGAAAACTCCTTTCTTCTTTTTCTTGACACAAAAGTGTAGGAAAAAAGATTGGATTTATCCTTTTCAGGGATTGTTTCAAAAGGTGTCTAAAACCCACCTTTGAACTTTGAAAGAAAGTTTGAAATAGGAACTTTGACAGAACTTTTGAAGGGGAGTAAAAATCTAATTGTTAGGAATAAAGTTCTACATTTTCTCTAAAAGCTGTCAGCAAATCAATGGATTAAACACCACTCCTGCCAGAAAGATGGTGGGCAATGAGAATTATCATTGAGTTTGTCATTGACTTAATTCATCAACTTTGTTGGCATAGGCTGGGGAGATGGACAGCTGAGAAAGAGGTGAAAATAATAAAAAGATAAACACGTGTTAGTACTTTATCAATGATCTGAATTCGATATATTTCTCACAAATATACAGTTTTTACTATATAAAATATGCTTATTGCTTATACATATCTATATGCAGAACCATCAGTTGAGGTCAAATTCTGACAAGTATGTCTAAAGCAGGGGTTGGTGAGACCTTTCTCTCACATAACTTAATGTTGAATGTATAGTCTTAGCTACACACCTGGAATCTCTCTCTAGACTGTAAAAACAGAGAGGCAGCTCTGAAAACTGAGTCACTCCACCTACCTTACACCTATCTTCATGTGGAAGTAAGTGCTAAGTATCTCTCTCCTCTGTTGAGGAGATTTTAATGATTAGACTACTTTAGTTTTCCAAATTCTTTTTGGTTATCTTTAATTAAGATGAACCCTATTGTCAATATAAAGTGAAAGTAATGTGAATTATACATTCACAGCATATATCTGAGGTAGATATACTTTTATTTTCCACAAATACCTTTATGTCTTTCAGTTCAACTAGGTAATTATTACCACTGATAACAAACCACGAAAAACCTCAACAAAAATCTACTTTTGCAGCTGACATTGTCCCTTTGACTACTGTATTCACATTAAAAATAACAATTTTAATTAAAGATATAAGTCCTAGTGTTTAATGGTCCATGCGAGTCCATATCTTGCTGGTATTTTTTAATAAATAATCTTTCCTAAAATATTCTTATCAGATTTTCTGTGCCTGTCGTTTTTTCCAGTGTTACCTGTGGGGGTTTTTTGGGGGGGTTTTTTGGTTTTTTTTTTCATGATTGGTTGATTTTATTAATTAGAATTAGGGTAGAATCAAGCCAGTTTTGAAAGACAAAGGTAATTCTGAATGTAGAG
>WBMY01007785.1:149699-163412 GCA_013397315.1 Donacobius atricapilla
GGTTGTATGGCATCTCTTTTCATATCCAGACAGTACCTGCTGTCTAGAAATGGGTTAGAGATGCTGGTAAATCACTTTCGCAGTAGTTGTGTTGTTTTCAGTTGAAAACTGAGTAGTATCTTTTGTCTATGGTGGTTTTGCTCAAATTAATTAAGTGCAGGATTAGAAGTACAGACTTTATTCATGTCAAAATATATTATGCTTTGATTCAAATGGAACCTAACTCTCCATAAAAGACTTTGATCTTCACATGAGACAAATTTTTTTTTTCAATGTAAAATAAATTCCATTCTAAAGCACTATGAAATCTAAAATAAACAAGCAAACAAACCAACAAAAATTCCAATTTCTTTTCCTATTACTATGACTAAGCAACAATAGCTGGGTTTATGTTTTGTCTGTATGGACAAACCTTCTTTCTGGTCATAACCTTCTGACCATCACATCATGCTTAACCATAGGCTAGTCCCCATGCACAAAACTTGGTAAGGAGAAGTGGTTGTTACATCAGTGGTATTACCAGTAAATCAATATCTAAGCACTTACACATAAACAATAAAGTGTTGTATCCATGGGACAAAAAAAAAACCAAAAACATACAGTTTTTTATTTCCAAAGAAATAGCTTTGGCTCTTCAGGAGTGAGTCCTGAGAAAATATTCTATGCACAATGGTTATTGAATCAGACAATGTTTTATATTTAAGGTTGAAACAATTCCCAAGCTAATAATATAAATTTTTTTCCTCTTTTAGAATTAATTATCATACCAGTAAAAAACCCTGTTTACTTACACCTTCTGGATTAGCTATTGCATCATATCTTCTTTCCTAAATGCAGACTTCAGCTGTTCTTTCTCAAGGTATATTAGAAAGAAGAATATATTAGAAAAACATATATATTAGATATATCTAAAGATATATTTCTAAATTCACATATAAGCAACTGCATTTCAGAAGTAGTTTCTATACAAAGGGTCACCACACCTTAAAGAATTACTTGGTAAGGAATAGCCAAGTAATTTTTTTTCCTTTTTTAATGTTCATGCTAATTTTAGTTTAACAAGAGCATACATAATAAGTGTCACGATGGCACATTTTTCTGTATGACAAATTTATTCTGTTTGCATCCATCACCTGCTTACTCTCCCGTCTCATTTATGGTGCTATTATTGGCAATAGGATTTTATGTTCCTGATCTCAGCGTCATTTTTTAATCAGATTTGCTCTTTATGAACCACTCCATATTTGTAGTTAAGATTTTACTGCCCCATTTCCAAAATTTAAAAAAAATATTATCTTGGGTCTCCTACTAAAGAATTGAACATTTTAAAGGAATAACTTGTCTTCAAATCAACATTTATTACCTTAACTTTTTTTTTTTTTTTTTTAATCAGGTTTGACTTCAATTAATACTGAACAAAAGGTATTAGTTGGTAGGGTCTGTAATTTAGAGTGGAAGCATACATAAAAGTGCTCATACCACAGTTTTGGCTTGTTTTACTGCTCTTCTTCAATATATTGTTTTTTTGCTGATCACTTTCCTTCCTATCCCCTCAAAACTAGGAAGTGAATGAACAATCACAAAAATCTCTCACTTTCTATAGATAATTAAAAACAAAATGCCAAAATAGGAAAATGCATATGCTTAGGTTCTGAATTTTAAAAAAACTCTACCAAAGTGTTTTTTGCAGTTGTTTTACTTGTGTAATATAAAAGAACTTCAAAACTTTTTCAACCAAATTTTCCAAGTCATGAATATTGTAAAATAAAAGGATTTTGTATATTTTTCCTTTTTTTCTTTTTTTAACATGAATTGACTGATTTATTGATTGCTATCTAGTTTGAAGATTGTTTTATAGAGAACATATGTACTTAGCTGCAAGTGTTATGACCTCCCGAGAGAAAACATAAATCTCAAAATGAAGCAGTACAGAGCCAATCAGTTGCTGAAGAAATATAAACCAATCTCTACTCTCCCCTTAATATCCCTGCTGAGAGCTATTCCTTATATGCTGCTTAGCTTGCCTCCTCGCTACAGATACATTATATTTCTGTTTAGTTAGTGCACAATATTTTATTTTCTTAATACAGAAACTAATGAACAGTAGCGGATGATAAATCTGGACATGTGCCAAAGAGAGTCTCAGGAGAAATAAAAGAAGTAACATCTCAATAAAAACCTCAGTTAAACATCATTACCCTGTCCCCAGAGTAACAAGTCCAAACTCAGAATGCATACAGAGACTGATTCGAGCACTATGTCAGTTTTCTAACCAGATGTAAAGGGTCATTCTACCTCAAATCCTCAAATGTTCCTCTATTTGGTTTTTAAAAATGTCACCAAGGTATTATTTATAGGACTCTTGCTTCAATGACAGAAAAGTTAGTTGTTTCTTTTTTTGAAGTGGCTTCTACACATTCTCACCAATGCAACCCATGACTGAAAGTGCATATCTATACCCATGATTAGTATATCTGGAGGCACAACTTATTAAGGATATACAGAAGCTAATTAATCATTGAAACTGTAGACAAATCTTGAGTTTCCTCAGTAGCAAATGTGGGTTTTAATTAGTATTTTATTATGTTGCTTGTAAAGGAAAGAGAATGAAGGTACTAAATAATGCAAATTTAATATACCATAGAGCATATATGGTATTGCTACAGTTCAGTGAAGACTATTAACAGTTCATGAATTTTTAAATATTTTTTCTGTGTTTGTTAAACTGTCAGTTAGAAAATATGAGATATTAGCTCCATAAATTCAATGCATCTTGGTAGGAATTCAAACTCCCTTCCTGAATTTTCAAACCTAAGTAAGACAATAATCAGTCTGAAGATTTCATATCGTACATATGCAGCATCTCAAAGGTACGTCTGAATATGTGCTACTTCTTTCACAATTGATAGCTCCAAAGGAGGGATATCACAATTCCCAAACAGAAATATACATAAATATATTTATGTCTTCCCCAAAAGATATAGAAATTCTTGAAACAAATGGTGTTAATAACCTCTGCAACTCTTGTATCACTTATAAGCTGTGATAAAGCCTACACCTCTTTTATGGAATTTAAAATCACAATCAGGCAGAAAGTTAGGACATCTTTTAAAAGCAATCCTGTGATTTCTGTAAGAGCAGGGGCAGAAAATACTTAATGTCATCCTAATTTGGATATCAGTGAAATACAAAAAGATGCAGTAGTGGTGGAGTGGCAGTAGGCAATTATAAATAATCCATATAATAAAAAATAATTTATTGGAAACAAACTTTTATATGTTGCAACTGAAATGTTACAGCTAACAGATGGCTGTGACAAAGATTTAAGCTGCTGCCTTTTAGACAAGCCATAGACCAGAACTGCCAAGATATGAAATGTGTGATAATCTCCCCCTGAAGTAACAAATTTATTTACTAGTCTTTCCAAGTTGTTCACATCAAGCAAGGATGTCAGCCTAGCAATATTTCTTAGGTAATAAGAAATATTCCATTAACAGATTGAAAAAGAATTCCAGTGGCAAAGAGCACATAGTTAGACCTTACAGTCAGACAGCAAATGTTTAAGGTGAAAGCAAGCAAACTCTAATTTAATTTTGGATGATTTTTGTGTAATTGTTAAACTTTCAGTTAGTGTCATATAAATAATGGTAGTCTAGCTAAAACCTTTGGACACATCATAAGCAAATAGTCATGGTGATTTAACAATTTAACAATAAACATCATCCATACAGTCACAAAAATCAGAGAATACCATTAGAAAATTCATAGGGTGCACTTCAGCAGGAAGGACTGTTTCTTTCTATAACTTCTCATTCCTCTTCCATTAATACACTCTAATATCTAGGTTAAACTTTGTGGAAAAATTCTTTTCTCTTTTAAGGTATATAAAATTTTGAACTATATAAAAAGTATCTAAAATGGCTAGAGTTGCAAGACATTTAAATATTCTATTTATTTTAAGTAACTAATAAAATACACACCACTGTTCCTCTTCTCCTGGGCATCAATCATTACATATGCTTTAAGCCCATCATAATTTTACATTGTTCTGTATCTGTTTGGATTTTCCTTTTAATGCCTAGTTATATTATGATATACATTCAGTATTTACGGAACAAGCCCACTTTGGAGTTACGTCAGGATGCTCAGCTGTGATAGTGCTTGAACACTGAGGCTACACATTACTGCTTAGAGATGTAACATAGGAAAATGTCAGAAAAAATGTTCAAACTACTATTTATGGAGACTTGGAGAAATATTATTTCCTTCACTTTTACATGTATTCCTACTGGTTTGGGGCTTTTTCTCCAAATAATCTGCTTAACCAGTCTATTGCAAAAGACAATTAGAGTGCCATCGTTTTAAGGTTAGGGGCTTTTCCATTTAAATTCATTGAAGTCTTTTGAGAATTGTATGTGACAGATATTTTAAGGTCTATGTTGATGCAAGAGTGAAAAACCACATAGATAAAGTTCTGTAGAAAATATTCCTATGATGCCAGTGTTGAATTGCATACAGAACTTTGTTGTGTTTGCACTCTACAGGTCATAGATACAAATTAATATTCTGAAGCTAAAAGAACTTAAATGTTTTGAGTACAAACATTCTATATGGAGCTAATGGTATATGTCACACAGACACACCAAGAATTAAACTGATAGCTGGAATTTCTCTGGTTTCCTTTGTTTGAAAACTCATTTTCAGTATGTGGTACTTAGTAATCTGCCTGATTCCATTGCATCTATTCATTACGCATGGTTTATTTTCCAGTGGTGTCTATTCAATCAGAATCTGTATCTCTGAAATGCTTTACATTCCTCAAGACAAATGAGACTTAGTAAAATGGGACTGTAAAACATATTTCTTTACTCGGTGAAAGCTGTCTCGGTTTATTTGGATACAATTTTGTGAAGGTTTCTTTCCTACCTCTTTTTCCATCACAGCCTCTCCCCTTAAGCAGTGAAAGTCCATCAACCTAATTCTTTTCTACAACATATCTCTGCCTTCCATTACTCTATGTGTTCTTAACGATTTTCTTTTTACAGTGTAGTATGCTCGAGATCTTCCTGCTGCTTGTTAAGTGAGATATACATTTGTGTAATAACTGGTAAGGTCAACTTAAGAAGGTAGAGAACAGAATAACATTTAAATTATGTTTGACTAGTACCAGAACTAATTACTCAGTGCAGTTCATCTCTATGTCCATTTTGGCATTATGAGTTATACAGCTCAGAAGAAATACCAACCATCTTTCTAAGGTACATCTAAATGCATACAAATATTATGCTTGTTAGTAGAGTATCTTAACAATTTTATTTTTATCCATTACTATCCAATTTTTATATTTATTTCTAAGGGAATTAAAATGATTTTTTTCTTAGCTAAAAAAAGGGTGCAAATTTTGTTCAAGATCTAGTTGTCATGTTCAATGCCAAATTAATCAAGAGCAATGTCTAAAAGAGAGTACAGGCACATACATTTTTTCACATACATTTTCATTATTGTATCTAAATCAAAGCTGCAGAACTGCTTGTAAGGAAGATAATGAACCTGCCACTTTTTATGTTGATCACAGACTTGCATTTATGTTGGAAGGTCTCTCTGGAGATCATCTAGTTTGACCTTATGATCAAAGCAGTGCTGATTTGAAAGTAAGATCAGGTTGTTTATGGTCATATCCATTTAAGTTTTGAAGATATCTAAGATAATATTTCTCCAGCCTCTTTGGACAGCCTGCATCACTATCACTCTGAAGTGCTTTTTCCTTCAATCAGGATTTCCGTTGTTGCAGCAGTTTACCATTATCCCTTACCCTTTTGCCATGCACTTAAGTATCTGTTCTAGCTTTTTGGACCACTGTAATTTGTTTGTCCTCCTTTAACTATCCTTGCAGGATAAATAAAATCAGCTGCTTCAGCTTCTTCCCATATTACATGTGATCCAGACTCCTGACAAACTTAACAGCACTCCACTGGACTGCAGTTTGTTTATGTGTTTTCTACTGGGAGCCACAAAACTGGACAGTGCTTCAGATTTGACCTCATGACTGCTGAGTAGAAGGAAATAAGCACTTCACTTCAGCTGTTGTTTATGCTCTTGTTAACACAGCCCAGTAGGCAATTATCTTAAGCACGCATTGCTGACTTTTTCAGTTTCTAGTCTACCAGGACTCATAGGTCTTATTCTGAAGAGCTGTTTTGCAGACAGTCTGCAGCCTGCATTAGTGCAGGGAGTTGTTCTGTCTCAGATGTGAGATTTTCACGTCTGCTAAATCCAAGAGGAACCTGTAGATTCATTCCTCCATCTTACTGGGTTCTTCTACACAACAGCCCTGATGTTCCACATGTTAATGATTCACCTCTACTGGCTGGGCTGAGTGAGCATTCTGACCCATGAACCAAATGCTCAAAGCATAAGTGAATACATACAGTAAAATTCTCTTTTTTTCTAGGTTTTACAGAATAGAATCTGCATCTATTATCGCTAGATTAGCTTTTTTGACATTTCCAACACTTCAAGTGTACACCCTGTAATCACTGTTGAAATCCTGGACAGGTGTGTACCTATCAACTCTTTGGTTTGAGAAGACTTCCTAAATCCTAAAAGATGATCCTTCTAATAAAACAACTGTACTTTCTTTATCTAATCAGAAGTGCTCCTTGCAATGCTGTCAGAGATAATGCCCAGTGAGGAAACATGTAACATCGAAGTGACGACAAGCCAGTCTCTTCATCTATTAGTTTTTGGCACTGCAGATTAATTCCCCTAGCAACAAAAAAAATAACCAGCAAACATTCCCTTAGAATTTTGGATCAGATTCTATCATGCCTATGCATTTGTAGCTACTATTTTCTCAGCATAATTTGCTATGATTAGTTGGTCTTGGGAGGGTGGGAGTATGGTGGCCCTATCCATTCTTGCTTAGTACTGTATGGAATGGTATCTTATGAACCATAAATAAGTGTTTTTCATAGTTTAAAAAAAATATTTTCAATAAAGTTAACAAATACGCTGAATTATTTCAGAATCACAGGGCTACCCTCAACATTCTGAAATTAAAAAGTAGCTGACTTAGAGTTTATGAACCAGAATTAAAATGAGGGCAAAGGCTGACAACATTATCATGGAAGTCTGCTACTGGCCATCTGACCAGGGAGACCAGGAAGATCAGAGTGGCCTCGTGTTCACAAGCCCTGGTTCTCATAAGGGACTTCAAGCACACTCGTATCTGTTGAAGGGACAACAAAGCACAGCATTCTGGACGTTCCTGAAATGCTGTGATGAAAACTTTCTCTGGGTGTTGGAGAAGCCAAAAAGGAGAGGTGATATGCCAGACCTGGCTCACACCAGCATGGAGAGACTGGTGGGCAATGTGAAGCTCAAGAATGACTTTGGCTGCCATCACTATGAAATGGTGGTGTTCATGATCCTTGTGGCAGTGAGGAGAGCACACAGCAAGCTCACTGTGGATTTCAGGAGAGCAGAATCTGGGCTCTTCTGTTTGGTAGTGTACCATGGGATAGAGTCCTGGAGGAAACAGGAGCCCAAGAAAACTGATTAATATTCAAAGACCACTTAGGAACTCATGAGTGATGCGTCCCATCAAAGAGAAATTTGGCAAAAATGCCAAGGTGGCTGCATGGGTGAAAACACAGCTCCTGGAGAAAAAAAGCACAAAAAGGAAGCCTACAGATATTGGAAGCTGGTACAAGCAGCCTGGAGGAATACAGAGAGATTTTCCAAGTAGATAGAAAAGCTGAAACCCTAGTGGAATTAAAACTGGCCATGGATGTGGAGAGGAACAAGAAAAACTTCAAGAGGTATCAGTGACAAAAGGAAGACTGTAGGAAATGCAGGCCCTCTCTGGAAGGAAATGAGGGTCCTGGTTATCCAGGGTGTGAGGAAGGCTCAGGTACTGAATCACTTTTTCGCTTTACTCTTCAGTGGCGATTGTTCCAGGCACACCACCCAAGTCACAGAAGGCAAAGGCAGGGACTGGGAGAATGAAGAATCACCCACTATAAGAGAAAATCAGATTTGAGGCCATGAGCCTGAAAGTGCACAAGCTCGTGGGACCTGACAAGGTGCATCTATGGGTTTTGACGGAACTGGTGGAAGACCTTGCTAACTTCTGAAACATGTAGATTTTACAACTATCAGTCACTGTCTGAAATTCATAACAATTTTTTTAAATTAGTGATTATTATTACATCTCTAAGTATCTTCAAAGAGTATTTTAGCATATTTTTATGGTGAAAATGAAGTAGTATTTTGAAGATAATAAAATACGCTATTATCTTTTTCAAATGGTATATACGTTGAAGTGTTCTATAATTTAAATTCTAGATTGCTAGAATAATAAATAAATGTATGAATAATGCTATTTATCCAAACCATGAGCAAAATCTTCAATATATGAAATTATTAAGTTAGTATTGCCCCAACCTAAGAGCAATATATTAAAATCTTCCTATTTTACACTTTATTTTTCTTAGTGAGGTTAGAAAGTTCAGCACAACCCATTGAATCAAAGGGGAAAGTGATTTTTATATTAAAATGCTAAAAAACTTCTCAATCACACATATATTATGAGATATCTAAGCATTCTGGGGCAAAATCACTGCATCTGATGGAAAAGGGAGAGAGTCAAAAAGTCAAACCAGGCAGACATAAACAGTTAAGCTTGATTTAACACCATATGTGAACTGAGAAATTCTGACATGTCATGAAAAGAAAATGCCTGAGGAAGTCTCTTTGAATAGAAGTCACTTTACTTCCCAGTAGTGACTCATCCACTACAGTTTCATAAGGTTTGCACTTCATTATCTCCACAGTGAAGGATTTATAAAAAAAATTGTTGGTCTTAATATACTAGGTACCTAGTATAGTAGAATTCCTAATTTATGAAGACTTAGATTCAGAATTCTTCACTGCATGACTCATCTCCCACCATAAAAGGAACTCCAGTGAAATCCTCATCCTGCTTTTGTGTAGGTAAAGTGAAATCAAAAAATATTTTTTTTCAAAATATGACTGAACTGTCACACTCTATTGGCAGTTTTCTGTGCTTACTATTCTTTGCACCTCCCACATAAAAATGAGCAGAAATGGTGAGAAAGACATCTTACAAGAATACCTTGACTGCTTACAGGTGTGTGTAGTATTAGCTGCTGCTCATGCCTCTCTTTCTTAAAATTCTTTTGAGGAAGACAGAGGTATGTGGCTAAGATACTTATCCTGTGATCATTTCTGATTTGTGCTTTTACTTTGATTCTTCTAATATCCAAGGTCCTGACTTTTAAATATTTTTGTTTTAAAGCTTTGCTATTATTAAGAGAGGAAAATGTCCTAATAAAACATGCAAATTACCAATGTCTCTGCTTTTTTCATCCCTTCTTGTCAAGCCTGATGCCTCCACAAAATTACTAGAAAACAACTTCCAGAAAACATTCTGTGCAGCTTCACCTCTACAATGCTATTCACTGAAGATTTTCCTGATGGTCATTCCGCTTTTAATATATTGTTTTTTTGATCTTCCTCAAAGTGAAAAACTCTGGTTCAAGACATATTATCTCAATTAAAAAGCACTTTTTCTTGAAGATCTATTTCTAAAAAATATATNAGTAATATTTTGGTTTAATATTTGTCTGTAGTCTAGTACTTAAATTCTAGTCACTAAATTACCGTTATTTGTTTTACAGAAGTTGGAACCTTATGATTGAATACATACCCTATTCCAGTGTGATCTACAGTAAAGGACTTTACTTGACAATCCTTAACCAAAGAAAAGGACGTACAACTAGAATGTTGAAAGATATGCCGGAGAGTAAAATCAGTTGTCTATCATAAAAGAAAAGTATTTTCAACATAGAAAACTTGGAGAAATCAATGAAAATATCCTTATACAATGATGTATTCATTAAGTATTATGAATATCACTTAACTCTTTCTACAGTACTTTAGGGGATTAAACATTTGCATTCAACATGTCAACAGACTACTATCTGATGAGAAAAAATATTTAAATCTGATTTTTATAAAGTTAAAATTTTGAGGAATATATGAACACTATTAGAGTGATTTATGCACTTTTAACACTTTTATAGTGTTTTTTCCTTTTTTTTATTCATTCCTTCATTACCAAAATAATCCTTACCACATCCTGATATACACATTTGTCTTTCCAACCACTTCTATTTGTAAAACATCATCTAGTTGTTAGTTTCCATGTATAGCCAAACTTTATTTATTTTTCAGTCCCTCACATATTCAATACCAATTTTGCAGAAGATTCTACACAAAACTAAAATAACCCCACCAAACTTTATCATTTTTACATGCTAATTTTAAATGTATTATTTCCTATTATATTTTGTAGGGGATGGCAAATTATCAGTAAATTAGTAAAGCCTATACAGAAAAAAAAGGCAACAGGTTTTAGTACTCAAGAGCTACTGCTAATCACATACTAGCAAAAAATATCCAGCCGTTGGTACTAGAGAAAATACATCTGAGCAATGGATAATGATATTTATTTATCTACTCATATTCTACTACATTTATAGAAAAGTAATTTCTGTAACCTGTTTGCCTCAATTTGCTGCAAACCTCAAAATATTAGACAATACATTTTAACCAACAAACATGCCTGATTCAGCTTTTACATCATGTAGAATGTGTGTACAGAGAAAAGAAATGTAACAGAGATTGTTTAAAGACCAATATAAGTGAGGTATTTTGGAGGGAGTTTTTGTGTTGGTTTATTTTTTGCAAAAATGGAGACTCAGTAGGAAGAATAAAAATAATTTGTTTAAAAAATTGTTTTTTCTTGTTTTTCATCAGATTGCATTGCAGCATATAGGCTGGTAGCCCAGTAATAGTGCAAAACACATGCTTGCTATTGAAGTGACAGTGACAGAACAGAATTCTTCTCAGATTAATGGAAAATGGCATATCAGCCTACTTTCTTTGACTGAATTTTAGGCATTGGAATGTAGTAGATATAATTTTTTTTCCATCCGGTATCTGAAATGGTGCTACACATGAGAATATAAGTAAAGAACTAGATGCTGGCCGAACTGCTTTAACATATAAATGAGATAAAGCAAAAAGAGGTAGTGTGGAAAAAGGAACTTTCAGTCTTAGATGCGAGTACTGATTACTTTGCTTAAGATTAGTCTTGGCATGAACCTTGGTTAATAAATTCATTAGTTATAATGAGATAATTGAGTGTAACAATGAAAGCTGATAATGACAAAATGAAGTGCTATTATTAATACAGAATATCAAGAAATAACAGTATGACATGGAGAACTAAAATAATAAAAATTACCTGAAATTCAATTATAAATAAAATAAATACAAATTCAATAAAGGGAAACGATCCTCAGGATTTCTAACAATACTTTTCACTGTGATATGTCACTTACCTGCTGGAAACAGAAGATGAATGGAAAAGATAACATTTTTGTCTGATCACAGTTTCACTTTGCAGATCTTGCAGGATGCACCTGTTTGGCAGGAAAGAGCAATTCTATGATGTAGGAGCTAAGTTTCAGAGTAGGGTTCCAGGATAGACAGGAAAAGATTTACATAATTTTTTCAAAGTTTTGGAGATCTTTTCTGTTATGCTTCTTTGGAACAATCTGCATAATTATTATTTAATTTCCTAGGAAAATGAAGTTTTTAGGAACCAAACAATGATAAGAAATTATGAAAAATTGTCAGATATTCTGAAAAAACTTTCCAATATAAGGATGTATTAATAAATTACTGACTACTGACTGACTGACTAACTAACTAAATAGTTCCTCCTTAATTTAAGCATGATATGAAAATAATATTATGTGATAGTGGTATAAAAGGATGAAAGAGCCAAACCAAATAACCTGGAACATATTCCAGTTCTGTAGCCCTGTGCCCATAAATTTCATTAGGCTCTTTGAGCACATTTTTACTGTCTTCAACTCTGAATAATAATAAAAAAATTCTTTAAAAACACTGAAAAAATTGCAATCAGTGAACATATGAAATATTGTTTTAGCAACTTTCATGATAACCCAGTTGACATCACATTAAATGACATCTATAAAACATACAATCATTTTTATGATGTATTTGTATATTTTCTATAATGTACACAAATAAATATACATGTGCACATTAAATATATGCACATACAAATAATGATCTATCAATACAGGTGCAAATTGAACATTTTTAACTTATCCTGCTGTTTCAATCAGCCTGATGGAAAGCTTTTTCAAAGCAGCAAAGAATCTTGATTCATTATGCAGTTGTTTCAGTGGGAAAAAATGGTGTCCACTTGCTTCTCCAAATCTTATTCATAATCCTGTTCATAAAGAAAAAAAAAAAATTAATTGACTTCTCTTACTGTCAGATTTCTACTAAAAGAACTGTCCTTAAAGAGTAAAAATTATGTTTCATCACTGACTTCAGTTGGAGGCAGGAGTCTACATACTTTAGGCAGATACAATCTAGGTATTTTAACATATGCTACATAGATTGTTCACATGGGATTGTGTCCAAGAGGCCTTTCACATATTCAATTATTTTAATGTTGCAAATTCAGCAATGTATTTCTTCTGCAGAGAGCAGAAGAAATACATTCTTATAGGAAAACATGTCGCAATCTAATTTCTGCCATGTTCCCTGGTGTTCTTGTAGTTGATAATCTGTAATATGATAATCTGTCTCATATTAATTTTGTTTTCAGATATTGATAAAATGAGTAAAAAAAAAATTACAGCAGGCTGGTATTTTAAAAACCCCTGAAGTTTCAAGAAAAAGCCTCAATGAAACAATTAAAAGTTTTATTATATATTTTTTGTTAAAAAAGTTTACTCAGAAAATTTTGCTTGAACATAACCCTTCTCATGCAACTGATATATAAAACAAATGGAATATACAACTCCCTACATCTTTTCACTGCTTTTTTTAAGCCCATTTATCGGTATGTAAGCTTTAGTTGAATCTTACAGATCATAATGCAAGTACCATTAACCTTTATAAAGTCATTTCAAATTGTAACTAAGGAGTGGTCCACCAAAAAAAAAGATGTACTATTAAAGATAAGTGCAGATAATTAAAAATGCATTTTAAAGGAAACTACATGCCTAGAACAACATGTAAAATTTATGTAATTAAAAACTATTGGAAACAACAGTTCTAAATTAGAGACTGAGTGTAGAAAACTAGAAATCTGAAGAATGAGATTTGCACAATGGAGTAGACTGAGGATTTACAGAGCTTTCACAATGTCCAGAGGCACCTGAATCACCATCGTCAGAGTGGATTCTCGCAAAGTATGTCAACTCTTGAAGCTGAATGCACAATCCAGGTTTCCCTTTCCCATGAAAAAGTCCAACATAAGCTCTCTAAGGCTCTTCAGTTCCTTCAAAGAAAAATAATCTGTCATCATGATTTTTTAAAGTAAAAATTGGAAAAACTTCATAGAGAGATTAAAAATGATTCATGGCAAAAGGTCCGCACAATAAGCGCTGCTGTCACTGCTTATGGGGGGTATATCCAGTTTTTTTAAATTCCCAGGGATCAGTGCTATTGCTGCTGTATTGTATATAATTAGTAGTACCGCTACTAAAATATCATTCCAATTTCTTTTCCAAACAGGTTGATTTATTGAAATGCACACTAGATTTGAAAAAAAAAAAAAAAAAAACAAAAAAAAGAAAA
>WBMY01007785.1:163419-182618 GCA_013397315.1 Donacobius atricapilla
AAAAAAAAAGACACCGTATGAGGGACTAAGGATCACTTAGATGGGGGCTGAACTAAGGCATAGCACCCAAAATAAGAATTCTTGGGTGCTCTATTAGATACTCAGATATTTTAAACCACCAGGTAAGTTTTGTTGAGCTAAATATTTGCAGCAAAATCTAACTATCTTCGCAATTAATCCTCAATAAAGTTATTCTAAATAATTTTAGAATGATTTAAGAATAAAATTATTCTAAATAATAATTCAAGGATTAAATAATCTTTGAAGTTCTGAATCACAAAACTATCCATCAAGTCAAACAGCAAAAGTTCAAAACAGTTTTGAAGATATTAAAATGACAAAATGGCAGTTAGGCATTTGTATGGAATTAGCCTTAGCCTTTCGCATCAATAACAGAATCAAGCAACACAGGCAAAATCCCTCTTTTCCATTTTTAGCAGTATTTGTCACACAAAGATGAAGATTTCATATTAAGTCTGTGAATTAAAACGGTCCAGAAGACAGGAATAGGAGGGAGAAGACAGCAGTGAGCTGCAAAATACCCTGTAATATCTGTGAACAGCAAAATGCCCCTGCAGGAAGACCACTGCACTGGGGCTTCAGAGCAACAAGATGATGTGAAAAGAGAAAAACTATAAAATGTGATGGGCAGGGCTCTCTGTAGGCACTTTTGGTTGCCAAGGAAGCTTGCAATGTTCAGAGTTCCCTTGGGAACATTTTAGTCACTCATTTAACATAAGCTGTGGATTGTGTGATGAGTAACAGTGTCAAAGCTGTGCTGTCAGGGGGTTTGTTCTCTCACCTATAACATCATACCTCCTGCCTCTGTCAGTAATCTGGCCTCCACAATCCAATAAAACAGTAAATGGAAGAAAATACTTTTATTTTAAAGAATACAATATTTTATAGTCTGCTAGTGATTTCCAGTATTGATAATTGGTAAACTGAAGTAATGTATAATCCTAAAGGTATTATTTTTTAAATAGTTTGCCTAGTCATCAGTGAGTAGTTAATACATCACAAATAAACAGATTACAAATATTTTTGTGTCATTTACAGTAAGACATAGTAAAAAAACTATTAAAAAAGGGAATTATCTAAAATACCTGTAAAAAGAATTAGATTCTGTATAACAATATATGAATTCATTTTATTGAGAGAAATTTAAAAGAAAACACAATTCAAAACTAAGATAGGAAGTAATTGATGTAAGCTCAAACTTTTGATTTTCAAAATGATGGGTGGTTGAATTAACTTGTAGGTTAAAATTTTGTTTATTTTTTCATCTTTTATCTCTAAATCAACTAATAACTTTTAACAATAACACAATATTGCAAAACACATAGAAGTACTAAAGGGTCTTAGAACTACCAATCCCAAAGCATTTGAGGGAACCAAATACTATTAACAATTAAAATAAAGAAACAATTTCTATTTTTTTTACATCAAAGAATATTTCTGTAGGTAGATATAGTTATAAATCATATTAATAAAAGTTAAGTGTCTCACAACAGGGTTCCTGTGCAATTATTTAGACTCCCACATGTTATGAAGTCCTAAAACAGTAAATAAAATTTTATTACAGAATTAGAAAAAGAGACCTCTAGGGACGACCCCAAAAAGCCATGTGGTTAATCTCTCTTCACTAAAGTGAGGTTGCTTATATTCATAATCAAACTTGAGAGCATCCAATTAATCTTCCCTTAAAGTCCTGTTTAAGAATATTTCTCTGCAATGTCATGTAGCCTACTGCACTCTGGACCAACATTACAATTAGACCATTTCCTCTTACTATCAAATTGAAATACATTTTTTTTCATTTGGCAAGCTGCTATCTCTTTCTGCAAAGACATGTCCTTTGTAAGGACAACCTTCATTATAATGACAAGGCCAAGTACAAGACACAGGACCTGGGTCAGGGTAAACCCTGGTATCAATACAAGCCGGGGAATGAACAGGCTGAGAACAGCCCTGCCTTGAAGGACTGGAGGGTGGTGGTGGATGAGCTGGTGGACATGAGCTGGTAATGTGCTGTTGCAGCCCAGAAAGCTAATGGTGCCCTGGGCTGCATCCAAACAAATGTGACCTGCAGCCCAGCGGAAGTGATTCTGCCTCTCTACTCCTCTCAGATGAGACCCCACCCACAGTACTGCACCAGCTCTGGGGTCCCAGGCACAGGAAGGACATCAATCTTTGGGGCAAGGCCAGAAGAGGGTCAGCAAATTGATTACAGATAGGGAGAGACCATGTTTCCTATGAGATCAGGCTGAGAGTGTTGAGGTTGTTGAGCCTGGAGTGGTGAAGGATCCAGCGTGACCTATTTTAAGTCTTCCAGTACCTCAAGGAAGCCTGCAAGAAATCTGGAGTGGGCCTGATTACAAGAGCATGTAGGAATAGCACAAGAGGGAATGGCTTTAAACTGAGTAGGTTGAGATTATATATTAGAAAGAAATCCTTTACTGTGTGGTTGTTAAGACACTGAAACTGTTAGCCCAGAGAAACTGGATGTCTCATCTCTGGAAGTGTTCAAGGCCAGGCTGGATGGGGTTTTGAGAAACTTGATCTAGTGGAAGATATCCTGGATCTTGGCAGAGGGATTGGAATTAGATGGTCTTTAAGGTCCCTTCCAGGCCAAACTGTTCTATTATTTAGGAAGGTTATTCTCGTGCTCCCATTTTTATCTGTTTGTATTTCTTGTTCCTCCTTTCTTCCAGACAGTCCCAGGCATGACAGTGCATGTCCTATTTGCTTATTTAGAACACATGTGATATGCCCAACATAAATAATAATTCCTTTTTGGACGGTGCCAGTGATCAAATGCAAATCAAAATGTTTTCAACTATAAGTAAATCTTAGAATGTAACTGCCTTTTTTTTTGCCTCAACAATACATAAAATCTTGTCTAATTTGTGCCTCCACTGCAGTTGTACATTATTTTTAGCAGCATTATTGCTTAGACAATTTCATTTCATATTTGTACATATTTTATGTTTCTTAATTGTGACATTTATACTTTGTTTTTATTGATTATTTCAGATCAGTTTTCCATTTTCTCCAAATCACACTGAATTCTGATCTTCCAAAGCACTCATAACCCCTCCTTTCTAACACCATCTGTACACATTATTATATATCAACCTCTAAATCATAAACTAAAATATTAAATAAATCAGTCATAGAAAAAAGTGCCTCACTTGAAGTTCTTCCAACAGACAGTGAATCAATAATACTAAATGTAGGTTTTCATCCAACGGTACACAAATTTTGTACCAATAAAATGTGAGCCATACTAGAAGTTCAGATTACTTCAACATTTTTAAAGTAGCGTGGGTTCTTTTAGTTCCTCAGTTCATGAAACACTGAATACTTGAACTAAAGTATTCCTCAGTGTCCTCTCTTCATATTCTGGCCTACAGTCCTATTTCTGTGCCAAGATTAGTGTTGTAATGTGTTTGGACACAATTAAATTTATAAAGACTGAGGCAGATTCTACTTAAACCTCCTTTGTTTAAATCATAATTTGTTCTTTTTCTCATAAGTAATTAACCTATATATTTTACTTTGTTCTATAATACATTCATAAAAGATTCTTTTTATCTTCTTTTCACTACAAAGGACTCGTTTTGTCTCTTAGTTTTTCTAATTTCATTCCTTTTTTAGAGGTACATTACATAATGAAGGCTATACACTGAGGAACAGTGAGTTAGGAAGAGCTACATAGTGTAAATGTAATTAAAACCACACTATTTAACCAGACTTTCCATTTGAGTAGGATGATGGAAGATGTGTCTGTGAGAAAAATAATAGATTCAAAGAGAATAGAAAGAAAAAAATATATTTGTAGAAGGAACCACATTCAAGAAAATCTCTGTTGTGTACAATAGTAAGCAGCATTCTGAAATCTTATTACTCCTCTCCTGTGAGCAAGAATCAGAGAAATTTATGAGCAAATATCATCAAGTTTGTTCTTCCTTTTCTCCTTGTAATTGATGAACATGCCCTACTGCTACATTCTTTTAAAGAACAGATGTCTGTTGCTGATGGAAAGCTTCCAAAGAGTAATACCATGTAGTGGTGGTAACTGTTAAATTTCATAGGCAGACAAGGTCGTGCTCAGTCCATGCTCCACATATGTGTGAAAAATTGTTAACACAGTGCTTATCACTAACCTCTATGTTAGCAAATAATGATAAGGTTGGATATATTTTCTTCTGCTCAGTGCTTTGCTAACTCTGCTCGTTGTTCTTGTAGTGTAAACACACATGGATCTCACATGTAAAGACATGTAAAGACATATGTGATGATTATTAAAGGAAATATAACTAGTGATACTGCTGTAGTGTATTAGATAATCCTTGAAGGGTATGCTAAGACTTCTTATCTTCTCCTTCTTTAGCTAGACTTTAAAACAAAGAGCTTACATAATAGAAAGTAATTCAGAAACTTATTGAAATAAAATTGTTGAACAAGAAATTCATTCTTGCATGAAAATGTGTCTCTATTTGTACACCCCTTTATTAACTACTTGGGATTTATTTTGTATGGTCAATGGAATATCCTTATGGTTATGGATACATTAAGCCATCCATATTACAGGCATCAATATATTCTTGAGTGAACGGTTCTAAAACCGTTCGAAATCAGACTTAATAGGGTGTAAAAATACTCACAGAGGGCTTTCTTTAATCAGCATGAAATCCCGAAAGAGAAAGCAGACCAAACTAATGAAAAAAAATCTGTAAAATATGAACACAAAACATACATCAAATACTGAATTTCCTAATCCAGTGCAGAAAATTTCTACTGGAAGAGATAAGAAAAAAATAGTGCTTTAAAATTAAACTCCTTCAGTTCTTTATACTTTATGAAAGGAAATGAGTATATTTTTAACCACTACTCTCAGTGAACCATGAATTTTTAAAATTATTTGACTTGATGCATCTTTCTTGGGATAACCTGTTGTTACACACCATTAAAAAAGAACATTGTGTTTCCTTGCATAATGCCCCATGCTGACATAACAGTGAACAATTTATCATTCTGATGAGCATTCATGATTGAGAATTTCAAGAAACCATGGTTCACTGAAAACCAGGATTTAAACAATCTTAATTTCTTTTGTTAACCTTTGCAGTGCCATGTTTTTGTGGTATTTAATACAGTTTGAACATTTTATAAGAATTTCACCTATTTCTTCTCAGAAAGTTATTCTTTATTTAAGAATGCAACTAATGAAATAGTATTATGTATAACTCATACTTTAATAGTTGTGGCTGCTTTGAAGAGGTACTCCAGAAACACTTTTCAGACTATTTAGGTCTAAAAGCTATTCAATTGAACTGTTATTTTCATGATTATCACAACATTTCCAGTCCATTCTGCAGGGGAATGGTGGTGTCAAACCTGTAAGTATATAATATACTGACTCCCATGACACTCAAAGCCAGCTTGTAACAAATTAAGTTTGCAAGCTTTGCAAATGTTGGCTCACAGACTCCCCAACATTCCCAACTCTCTGTGTGGGGAAGTACTCAGATGACATTAAAACCCCAATGTCTACCTCACTGAGTACTGTAAGACCAGCCTCTGCAGTGTATGTTTTAAATCTGATAAAGATAATTTTCTAATTAAAAAGTTATCAGGAGAAAAGATTGTGGAAGACCTAAACATTATGTTGCCTAATATCTTTCTAGATTTTTTTTTTTTAAATCCAAACTTATAGCATCTAATTTTCTTAATTCTAGCCTGGACTTTCTTAGTCATATTTTTGTCTTGAAAACTTGCTAATGCTGATAGTCAGGCAGCCATGATGTTTTAGAATATAATAAGTTCTTTTTAAAAGGAAAGCTCAAAAAAAAGTGTGTCAGCTGGTAGTACATAAGAAACTTAAAAATAAAATCTTGCATCAGCCCAAAAAGTCTTGCTAATCAGAAATGTTCACATTGAAAAATATTAGAGATTCAATTAATTACTTAAGAACTAGAATCAGCAATGTCAGTTAACCTAACATTTTATTGTATTTAATTTAGGACTAGAAATAGGGGTGCTTATTATTTTTAAAATTTTCTTCCTCCATGTCCTAATGAGAAGGGTAGTGATAGTAAATTTTGATGTGCATCTGACGGCCCCCCAAGGTCAATTCACCACACTAGCTCAGACTAGTCCTGATTCTAATTTTATTTTATCTATGTTATCTGTTCTTATTTCATTACAGACACATTACATTGTTATTTTTCCTAGTCTTTTATTTATAGACACAAAATATGCTTTAATATGGTTTTTCAATCATGATGTTTTGTTAAATGCAATGTACGTGATTCTGTTGGCTTTGCAATGATTAATTACTTACATTTGCTCCTTTTTTTTTTTTTTGTACTGAATACTTTCAATTTAATAAATGCTTTTATGAGCTATTCCTTTCCCGGTAGCCTGTCCCCTGGGCATAGTTTTTTACATGTCTCTATCTTAGTCCAGCTGACATTAGTATTAACATTTTCTCTATTTTATCCTTATATGTTTTCCTTTCTGTAAGTAAAAGCCAAACCATTCTGCTGATTCTCACTTTTTATTTAAATTAGTTATTTAAAATAAATTAATTATTCACTAGTTTGGGGAGTCCCAGGGTCATTTCTGATTTTGTTCAGTGGTGATCAATATAAAATGCATGAACAGTCTTGACAGCAAGACTGACTCCAGATATTTTAGAACAGCAGGTAAGTAGACGCTGAAGAGCTCAGTGATATTTAAAAGC
This sequence comes from Donacobius atricapilla, assembly GCA_013397315.1. Classification (NCBI taxonomy): domain Eukaryota; kingdom Metazoa; phylum Chordata; class Aves; order Passeriformes; family Mimidae; genus Donacobius; species Donacobius atricapilla. The sequence continues at coordinate 170,171 of WBMY01007785.1, forward strand.
TGGAAAAAGAAACTGAAATAGAGAATTTGTTACTGTTTTGCAGAAAAGAGGGGAATTAGGAAATATATACCCTGTGCAAAATGTTATGAAGCATCTAGTACTTTAAAGTGTGTAGCTTTTTAACCTACGTAAACAGTTATTATCCTACTCTTCCACAAGACTTTTTGCTTTACACTATCCAAAGTTATTGACTCACTGGGTCTAATAAATTACAAATGACAACAATTTGATCTACATTTATCACAGAATCACAGAATGACAGAATAGTTGCAGCTGGAAATGGCCTCCGGAGATCATCTAATCCAACCTCCCAATAAAACAGGTACACCTAGAGCAGATTGTATGGAATCACATCCAGGTTTGTTTTGAATATCTCCAGAGAAGAAGACTCTACAACCTCTATGGACAGCCTGCTCCTGTGCTCTGTCACCCTCAATATAAGGACATTTTTCCTCATATTCGAATGGAACTTCCTGTGTTTCTGTTTGTGCCACTCGCCCCTTGTCCTGCCACTGGGCAGGAGTGCCTTGAAAAGATCCCACCATCTTGATATCCATCATTAAGACATTTCCTAGTATTGATAACATCCTCTTCTTCAAGAGGATATATAATATGTCTCTCCTTCAAGATAAACAAGCCCAGCTCTCCAAGCCTTTTTTCCTGTGAGAGGTGCTACAGTCCCACTAATCACGTTTTCCAATAGTTCCTTGTCTTTCCTGGGGTAGGGAGTTCAGAGCTGGACACAGGACTTCAGAGTGGCCTCATCAGGGCAGAGGAGATGGGGAGGATGACCTTCCCCAACCTGCTGCTCACAGTCACTATTATAACTGTATATTGGCTACATAATAATTATTTGCAATATAATAAAAAGAATCCATACTACATACTAGAATAAGAAATAGCTTGAACCTGTAAAATACGCAAGTGGTCTATACATATACTATTCAGAAAATTAGACTCATTACTCATGGAAAAGTAAGTATAACAATAAACTATCACTATATTCTGGAATTAAAGAACTGACCATTTTATTATCATAAAGAGCTGGCAATACACAAGTTAATAGTATAAAGAGGAAATACTGCAGTACTTAACCTGTGGTAGAACCATCCTTGAATAATGGCAAATTTATCCACTAATTATCCATTTATCTATTCATATTTTTTGTTCTATTTTAGAGAGGAACTTGTTATCTCCACTTTAGCTACTCAATTTTTCAGCTAGATTTTATTTCTTTGTGCTGTCTGAACATTGCAATTATGCTACAACTAAAGAAAACTAGAAGATGAAATGAGAGACATTTGTCAAAATTTAGAAATTAATGTTTTGCATTAAAATCTGTTTATGGAGAAAGAAAGGGGAGGAAAATCTGTGTTAAAAAGGAGTTAAACACTGAAAATTCACTTACTAACTTTTTTCCTGAGAACATCTATTTGCAGATAAATATTTGCCTATGTCATGTATATCTATTATAGTACTGCCAAGTACATACTCCATCAAAATTTTTCAACTTCAGTTAAAATCAATATGCAACTAATCTGTATTATGATTCATTTTTAAGGGTGTATTTTACAAAAAGTGAAATCAATGTAGATAAAATATTGTTGACACTGTGTAAAACCAGATTTTTAAAAAGAGATACATATACATTGCATTTGTCTCACAGTCACAGGGTCTTGAATCCATTGGAGTCAATCATTGAAGACACTGACTTCAATAGGACTGGAGCACACATCTTCTTTCCTTGGAGAATTTTATACAGCAAGTCTTGTGTGTTGGTATCACAACACACAGAATAACATACATGAACAGTAATTTCAGTGCATCTGGAAACTTCTGTATCGGATGTGGCTTTGTATCAGGGCAGAGTCTTGGCCCAAGCCAGAAAATGTCCTGAGAGAGAGCATATAATTCTTAAATTATCTCAAATATAAAAGAGAAGCAAATAGAAAAATTTGTAAGACTGACAAAAAATTACAACACAACAAACAAAAGGACTCAGTAACTGCACATTTGCAGTAGTCTTTTAAAATAAGGGAGATGTCCATCCAGCCTAATGACAGCCATGAAACCAAACAAACATTTGAATGGATTTTTTTTTTAGGCTTTGCTATTGATTTTTTTCTTTCTTTTAATGGAAATTAAAATTTTCCTGTGTTTTTTATTATGCATGTTATATTTAGCAAAATTAGTATAAATACAATTTATTTGCCTAGAGAGATCAGAAAGAGGAAAGAAATGTCATTTCAAAAAAGGATTAAAATTTGCTTTACAGATCTGAAGTTTATTGTAAAGTTCTCAAAATACCTTTCGTTATACTAGTAGGCATTCCATTAGTCTTTTCATTGCATATTCTTTTATTACCTGCTCTGCTCTTATACATAAGTTTTATCAGTGTTAAAAGTAGATAGCTGGGAGGTACTTAGACTGACAGGAGTATCATATACTTCTTTTTTAATTCACTTTTGAAAGGTTATATTTAGTCATCAGACTTTATGTATTTTCCCTCATGTTTTAAAATTGTATGTATTTTACATTTTGTGTTCAAATTCACTGTCATAAGGCTCTTCCAAACCACTTAATAGATTCTGGAAGTACAGCCTTAGGTATCAGCCAAGATCCCTTGTTTGGAATTGTATTGGTTTGGCATGAATGGTAGAAAAACCAATCGGTGATCTGCTTTGGAACTGACAGCCAAGTTGGCCAATCAGGTAAAAAGCGTACACCCCTTGGGACACACCGCTTAAATACAGGAACCTTGGGAGATTCTTTCTCTATCGGCGGATCTGGATGAGGTACCATCGCGGCCGGGCCAGGAGGGGCCCGGGCCCAGGGCCCCACCGGTCCCAGGAGTCGGGCTGGGGGGGCGGCTGTGCCGAGGCTGGCCCTGTGTTAGCCGAGCCGAGCTGGGCCAGGCCAGGGCGGCCGGGGGAGGAGAGCGAGAGAACGCCGCCGAGGGAGATGGCCCCGGCCCCCTCCCGCAGTCCCCAGGTCCCTGGAGAGCAGCACCGAGCCCAGGCTGGGCTAAAAACGCACCCCATAAGACCGAGGGGTGGAAAAGGACGGAAGACCCGGGCCACCGTTTCTGAGCTTTTTCTACAGCTCGTAGATTTAAGGCTTTCAGAGATGCCGCGGCTGCGGCTGAGACCAGGTGGCGTGTGCATGCCCGGGCAGGATCCTGAACATCAACTCTTTCTTAACAAGGACTGAGACTGATTTAAACTCTACCTCTCCTCAAAGAGAGAAGAAAGGCTAAATCGGAGGTATGCAAAGGGATAATATCAAGATATCAAAGTCAGTAAAGAAAGGATGACTTCTTGAGTGGGAAAGATGACAAGTTGCCTTAGTTTTGGGCTTTAAATCTCCTTAATTCATGGTAACAGACTGTAATTTTCCTATTAATTCGTGGATTAAAAAACGGGGAGATGCTTTCCCAGATTCAAGCCATGGGTGTCTGATTTTTACTGAGTGGACATTTGAATGAGAAACTATAATATTTGAATTTTTCTGAAATGGATGTTGAATTAGAAATTGTTGCAGTGGTCCCATTGAGATGTCTTGAAGCCTTGTCACCAGTGAAGAATAAGAAGTCCTTTATTGTGACGCTGTGCATCTTTAAAAGGTGAAACCCCATGTTTAAGTCCACAGCCCTTATGCAGCCATATGAAAGGCTGCATTTGGGAAGCTCACAGATGCAGTGTCGGGTGGGCTGTGTTTGTGGGAGCTGGAAGCCACAAACAGACTGCGTCTCTTGTGGAAAGTTACCAGAAGAATCAGGAGGGACTTCTCTCTCTCAAAAGACTGAATGAAAGACTACTTTATAAGTGCTACTGACTTATGAGTTCTGATGTTTTGTCTCTTTGCATTGTTTCGTGGAAAAGTAGATTGTTGGTAAGGAGGAGGAGGGGGTCTTTAAAAAGGTTTCGTGGTTGTTGGTTTTTTTTGTTTGCCCTTTAGTAGGTTAATAAATCTAACTGTTTCTATTCTTAAGTTGAACCTGCTTTGCCTTTCTTTTAATCCTATTCCACTAAAATGAAAATTCAGCGAATGTGATAACCACTACATTTTTGGTGTTTCCGCCCGGGAGTGAATTTTAACCCTTTACAGGAATGGAAAGAAATGTTATATCACTTGTCTCTTACCTTATTACTTTCCTCTATCAGACCATTGCAATCTGGGGTGACTTACTGTATCAAGCATATCAGCTAAGAAATTAAAACTTGCAAATTTTAGGCTGAAATATTAAAATCTCCTGTTTTAAATCTCAAACCCAAATATTTTGACTGTGTGTGTAAATTTCCATCAAATAATTAGGTGAATGTCAAGGGTGATGCATCCCAGCAGGGAAGTCACTTAAAGACTGTGAAAATGTCCTGTAACATGTAATACTCAGTTTTGAATAAGTAACTGAAAATAACAAATTTTAACATAAAAATCGTCATTTATTTATGAGGTGTCATTAGTGAGAGCCACATTTATAAGATAGACAGAAAGTAGAGGTCCTAGCTTTTGGTTGCTTACTGCTTTAATATTAGTGACATGAATGCTTATTTTCATAATTGCATCATTTCAAAGGTTGCAAAAATAAATAAAATATTGAAGATACACTTTTCTGATTCACAGTTTAAGATATTAATCAATTATCAATCGACTTAAAAAGAAAATTCCAGGCTCTTTTGTATTTCATAGGCATTCTGTGTCAGTCAGCATTCCTTAAGAAGTTGTGTGAATCTTTCTTTTTATCACGTTGACTTCCTTCAAAGTTATGGTTAACTCTATTATTTTTAAGGAATATTGGTGAGTGTTAAAGGCAATTTGTACTGAATGAACATTTGTACACTATTGCTCTTTGTCACCCAAGAAAAAGTAATTTTTAAAAAGTGGCTCATAAAGTAGTGGTTTAAGAACTTTCTGATATAGTTTGGCAACTATGTGTAATGTTCACTTTTACACTACTTTACAGATAATATCCTATTAACATTACTCAAGAAAATCCAAAATTGTCCTTCAAAAGAAAAAGTAACAGCCTTTCTTTTGATGGCTTTGTTAGAAATAAATGAGAAAAGAAATTCTTCCATAGTAAATGTAAAAATATTCCAAAATATCCTTTAAAATGTAGAAAAGAATAGTACTGAAAATATTGATTTTGCCCACCCATGGCCTGTGGTGAGGAGGTTATTCTACTTCAATAGAAATGAGTAAAAGAAGCTCATTTGCCTTCTAATTCTAGAGATAAATTAATCCTGCTTGTATTGTCACAGGTTTGCCATTCTTTCCACTCTTGGCAATGCGGTGGCAAATAAAACTTGAAGAGAAGCCCAGAGGACCTGTCCACATGTGTGGGCAACCACAACCCTGCCCCAGATGGGGTGAGCTGTAATGTAGGCTGCTGAGACACAGGAGGCAGATTTCCCTATTATTACACAAGTGCACTAATGTAGTCTTCTTTTCTTTCTTAAAGGAAATGAACTAAACCAACCTTTCAGTTTCTATGGAATAACTCAGCAACTAAATCCTACAGTGCTTTGTACCTGGAGCTATAATCTCATGGGTCATATTTGGAGCTACAGGTAGGTGCTTACCTTTGGGAAGCAAATGCTTTGTTTCTCCTTTCACTTTTTAGTTAGCTCAAAAAGAGATACTGCTAACTTAACCATTCATAAAGAACTTTGAAAATACTTTGTCTATGCTTCCTCTATCATATGACATCTCAGCATTTTATCTTGGACATGAGGTACACAGTAATGTGAATTCCTTTTGGGAGAAAGGGGAACTAGGAGCAGGGTATGCTGAGAATCTCCTTGTTTTAATTTTGTCCCAAGCTTCGAGGGGAAAGATAACAGCAGTCAGGCTCTCACTTTTGAGAAATGAGAGCATAGCTACATCTCCTCTTGACTGGAAATTCCCAAGCATGAACATGTAAAAGCATTTTCATCCCTATGGATAAAATTACAAAGTACTTTACAAAGAACTTATATCTTGCAATGTGACTATCTTATTCACAAATTATTTTTTAAATTTGAACATAGAATAAGCCATTTAAATATTTTTTGAAATGCCTCTATACTTCATGCAGCGCTATGTAAGTTATATTAGGCACACATTCATGATAGGTCTTAGTTAAAAGGTTGCAGCTTTCCTTAAAAAGTGTTACACATCCAGTTATTCCAAAACATGAGGCATCCGACCTACCAGTCAGTCTACCTTGAAGTTCAGGTACCCACACACAGAACAGTGAACTAAAACACAGAGAAAATAGGGACTAAATCACATAGAAAATAGGAAAGGAGTTTAATAACTTTTGCAAAACTTGTAAATTTACTATTACTGGCACAGTGCTTGGCCAAAAAAATGTACTGTCAACTTCCTGCTTAAATGTGATATTTTATTCCCCTTTCCCCACTTCCTATTGCTCCTCCTTGATCCAAATTCCTCCCTCCATTTCCCCACTTTTGGTTCTTTCTCTAAGCACTCCAACTGTTTTGCACATTTCCACATTTTTTTTAAAACATCCCCTAACCAATTTTGGATAATCCACCAGACCCCTGATAAATCCCATAAAAAGTGTATCCATTCCTGTGAGTCCCATGGTAATCCAGCTTCCCCCTTTCTCTCAGTTACAAGGTTGTGTTTGAGCTCCTTCACCGTGACACTTCAGCAACTGTGTCAGTGGCTCAGGCATGGGTGGCATGGGAGCTCTTATCTTTGTTATGCTCGCTGTTATCTCCTGACTCATTATGTGTATTTACTTATTACTTTTCCTATCTATTGTTTCTGTTTATTAGTGAGTAAATTGCTCACCCAATACTCTCACTCAAACCAGATATCCCTACAACCCAGGGATTCACATGCCCTTGGAGTTCCTACGTCTTTACAGAGCTGACACAATGACTTTAATTTTATCAATATAAACCAGCTAGTACAAATAAAACAAAACATAAAGTGAATGTAAAGCTTTGTAATAATGAACAAAGAAACTGGTTAAATTCAAACTATATGGAGGCTGTTGTTTAGAGTCATTGAGTATTTTTCTCACCTATTTATTTTGGTTTTTATTTAATTTAATCAGCTTCAGCATAGACTTTTCATACAGAAGAAAAGAGTGAGTTTTAGTCAGTTTATTGTGCTATGATTTTGATAGCAAAAGGAAGACTAATTATAAGCTTAACCAACATTACATGTCAATCTAGAATAAAAATAATAATATTTTATCCATTAAAACAATAGAATGAGGAAGTAACAGACAAAAGTATCTCCCAGAACAAAGACTTGCTTAACAGCTGTAGGTTTTTTTCTCAGGTGATGAATGTTAATATTAATGAAATTTATTACTTTGCATTTTTTTATACTTTGCATGGTATGAGCAGAGACTTATATTTCATGACCTGCATGTTTCTCTAACACAATATAAATCATGGTAGAGGTATAGACATAAAGTGATATTCATTGAACTTTTAAATAGTTTCTTCTTTTATTTATTGGATATAAACCTCACATATCTCATCGTGTAGTTCACACACTACATTAAGCCTGCTTTCAGAACATGTGTGATGAAGACATCAGAAGTTGAAAGTTGTTCTGGTTATGTAGGTACAAATAAATCTCCATTCTACTTAACCGGATAATAGTGCTAATTCTGTGGGGAGAAAGCCTTACCTCATGTGAGAAGCACTCAGAATGTCTTGGATTTCTAATTAGCACGCTTACACAATTTTGTCCTTTGTAGGCAGTGATTGCAGCTACCATATTTACCAGCGCTGGTATACCTCTAAGATTTAAAAAAGATATAAAATATGCAAATACTGAGGAAGGATAATAGTGGTAGAGGTTTAATTAAGACAGAGGAGGGCTGGGAGCAGACACTATGCTTTATTGTTGTATCCAGCAAAAGAACATATTACAACTACTCAACCAGAGAAAACTTCATGATGAAAACCATACTCTGTCTCAGAAAATTTACACTCCCATTCATCTTCCCTGGCTGCTTCTGTGGTCAGCAGACCTCCAACTCTTGCCAAACCAACAAATACAGTCTCCAATGTTTTCAGTTTTCCAGCATCAAGTTTGCAATGTAACTTGAATCCCCCTATCTCACTTGATTTATGTGTAATTAATTTCTGTGAGCTCACAGCTGAGTGCATGTGCTCAGTGCCCAGCTCCACCAAGACTCACAAATATGTGTTAAAGCTATGCTACATCTTCCACACTCAGGGGGCCATCCTCTTTGCAAACCCAAGAGGGGGAAAAAGATGAAGGTGTGGAGACCAGACGAAGGACTGAAATGAACATACTCTGAGACAAGGTTAAATGCATTGTTTCTAATCTACCTATAAAATCAGAACGTTGAGATAAATTAGGAAATGTAAGAAATTCCACCAGGATACACCTCTAAATAGAAAACTCAAACATATGGTCTTTCTAGCTTCTGGGTATTTAAATTTATTGCAGTATGCCAACATACACAGTATTCAGTTCCCTATAATTATGAAACAGACCATTAACTGTTCTAAACTGTCATATCTCTTGGGATCCAGGGTGTTATGTGAAATCATGATAACTTGGCTATAGATGTAGAGAAGAAGTTATAAGAAATTATAAAACTATTTTAAAATATTAATTTAGGAAGACCGGTTAACAAGATATATTTATATCATTGTGGACAGGGAAAGATAAAATTTGGAAAAAATGCTCTGGTTAGGAAAAAGTAAGAATTTCTTTCCAGATCAGTATCAATGAAAGAAGGGTGAGTCAGTGCCAAAGCATAATTTTCCATTAGTGGTCATGCCCAAAGCCTCTTTTCAGGGGCCGTTCACTAAACGAAATTAACGTAGATATAAAATGTTGGCACCATGCCTGAATTTTAACCCCAAACAAAGAAACAAGTAGAAATTATTAATGAACCTCTAAAACAATTGTATTAGGGTATTGTCTTGTGTCTTTCCCAGTAACAGCAGATTTTGCATGGCTGAAAACTCTTGGAGCAATAAACAACTCTACCGGGTATCCAAGAATAAAGCTGGTCAGAAATTTTCTGCAGATTTTTAGTTTTTACTTGTTATAATTTGAATCATAAATGTTTCTCAAAACATTTTACACTTGATTAATTTTAAGCAATGCCACGGCTGAATTCCAGATGAAACCTAGGCAAAATTGGCAAGGATGTTCTTAGGGAGTACAAAAGATTTTATATTCAATGAGATGCTTTTTTCACAGAAAAAAATTATTCTGTTTCTACTTCTGACATTCATAAGTAAAGTTAGGCTTAGTATTCCTTAGAGAAGGTTAATTTTTCCTAAACCTAGAAAAGCATATGTCTTTTTAGAACTAAGGAAGGGTGGACACACTGCACAGAGTCTGTGTTGATGTAGAAATCACTTTGTGGTCCATCACGTGGCACGTTGACCGTGCCACCTCCATGTAGGAATTAACAGACCAGTCCTGCCAGCAGCCTGGAGATTTTGTTTTCACCCACTAACAGGAAACTGCCAGTGTAAATAATATTTTTTCATCACCTATCACCAGGTTAGTCATTAGATGATATAGCTGGATATTGTGAACACCGTCTTGCCATCTATTCCTCTATTCTTACACAGAAAAAAATCTGCTGGTATTTGCTGGCAGAAATAAAGTAATGGCAAGGACTCATAAAAGAATCTTAGGAGTTTGGTCCTTTTTTTTTCTACAATAACAAAATACTGGAAATAAGAGGAGAAAAAAGTGGGAAAAATATAAATTTCTATAGAAAAGACAATAACCTTGACTTAGTCACCAACATGAATGAAGCATACAAGATCACTGACAGGAGTCTGGTAACTGTCAGAGCCAATGAAGCTTGGAATATGGGGAGGAAGTAATATAAAGCTCATCTAAAAGGGTAGCCAGTTGAGAAAAAATCCCTTTCACATTCTGTGAAAACCTGACAGTACAACAGTTCCTGATAAAAATTTATGAAAACTCATGTAAACAAATTCATTATTTGGACATAAGTATCCAAACAAAAAGTCATAAGATACCATGTTTTAATAGTTAACTTTGTCCTTCTACTCTCATGAAAAACACTAGGTCAAATTTGTTAAAAGATGTATGAGTTAGTGAAATTAAAGCTTTTCCTTGGTGGAAAAGGATTAATAGAGAAAAGGAAGTAAATAGACCCTGCACTAAATGAGGAGGGTCCAGTTGTCCGGTATTCTTTTATTTTACTCAAAACCAAATTTCACTCTCAAAATAGTGACTAATGTTCAGGGAACATAAACTATATTATTATTACACTTTAATTTATACTTGTAGTGTTAATATTATCTCTTAAATTCTTTGGAGCCTATAAAGTTATTTATTCAAGTCTAAAGGATATATAGTAGATAGAACCAGCAATGAAATGCAAGATAAAAGTAATTGTGTTAAAATAATTCAGTGTTTCTTAGAAAGAAAAAGAATTGGGGTGTGAAAAAAACCTACAGAATATAGTTTCCTCAATGAATGCTTCAAGAATAACAAATAAAAATATTAAATTTTGTGGGATACTGTGTATCAGTTTTTAGCTTTGAAAAAATTCTGCTTCCACATAGCTATTACTTTAAAGGTGTGAGTGTGGTGGCAGTTATGCTTGTAGCACAGGCTATCAATAATGTGACAAAAGCATTGTGCTTATTATACATGCTACAAAACATGGATGAGTTTATTTGATTAGCTCCTTTTGCCAATATCATTTGATAATTAAAATAAAATGAAAGTATTTTCTTTCTAAAAGAATGAAGACTTAAGTATTTAATTTATAAAAGCCTTTATTTTTTTTCTATTGGTACCTACAAGCATATGAGAAGTATATGTATTTCTTTGGTTATATTCTGTCTCCTGGTAAATAAATGGGATTTGGCAATGACTTGAAAGCACCTAAAATTACACCTTTATTCTCCGTTATACAGCTTAAAACACAAATGAGTTTAAAACAAAGCAAGTTAATAAACAGAATCAGGTATAGGGGAGCTACTCTTCAAAATAAAAAATTCTCAGCAAAGAAATATTTTATGTACTCATTTGTCTTCAAATATTTAGTTTTGTGACCTAGATTGACAGTTTGTAATGCATTAGTTTATATCTGAAAAAGTTCTTTGCCAGGGTGTCACAGTTTGTATATAGTATATTATGCTGACAGATGATAAATTATATTCATGACAATTGCTGCTATTGGTGTGGGTAAATCATATCAATTTTCACAAAAGCCATACTAATTTTTAAATGCCTCCTTTGTTTAATTTTCTTGTTATGCATGAGCTTATTTGGGACTTAACTTTTCTTAGTTTAAAAATTGACATCATTAAATAAAAGTACCAGGTATTCTGTCATCAACCACATTTCAGCATTACATTATAAAGTACTGATTTGGGTATGAAAGATGCAAAGCTTTCAATGTATATTCAGGAGATTTTGGATCATGAGTAAATGACTTAGTGAAATCTAGTTTGTAACACACCTGCCTAATCTATCACATATAATTGTGGAACAGCAATATAATTTCAAAATACTACATCAGTGAAAACCTGTATATTTAACGTAATTGGAGTAAACTGGAATCAAGCCCTACATACTTCTGGTAAAAATGTCAGGGAGGACAGCACTAGTTCTTACAGGTCTTGCACAATAATTTTGCCTGAACAACTGAGTCCTAAAGTATGTTGTGATTAGCCTAGAAGTGAGTATCACTCTGGAAATAATAACGCAGGAGAAAATGTACCATATGAATTGTAGGATAATTCTAAAAAACATATTAGCATTGTAAACTTCGCCATTTCAGTGTTATTCAGCAGAAGTTTTATCTACTAATTATTCTGCTTTTCTGGTTTTTGCTTTCATATATATTTTTCCCTAATAACCCTCTTCCAGAACTCTTGGAAACATCTAAGAAGCTAATGCAAAATCATTCCAGTCTGTGCTAGGTAACAAAATGAATACTGATGAGTTGGCTGTGAGATAAAATATACCATGGTAGAAATTCTGCTGCTGAGGACACCTTGACCTGATTACTGCACTGTTACCTTGTTTATTTTTTATTTTAATGGTTAATATTTTAAAAGGTCTGTAATAATGAAGGGACTTTGAAAAGTTATGAAGAATACAAGTTAATGTAAACCATGTAACCAGATATTTACATGAAATTTTACTATAAGAGGTGAAACTAGAATTTTTTCACTTGTTCAACAGATATGTATAAGTAGAATAGCTCAGAAAAAAATGGAGACTTCACAGACGATGATACAGAATCATCAGAGTCTTCAGTTAGATACTTCCTGATTTTTATCTCTGTTATAAAAGAGTATAACTTAGTGGGTTTGTTTTTCTGGAACTTTCACTTTACACTAGACTGCCAACTATCAGGAAATTCATAACTAGTAGTCTAATACAACAGCTTATTTTAGCCTGGCTGCACAATAAACTTTCCTTCTACATGTCC
>WBMY01007789.1:0-39706 GCA_013397315.1 Donacobius atricapilla
GACCGCGCTCCCTTTTCCAGGGGGGAAAAAAACCCTTTTTTTTTAAATAATTCCCCTTCATGCAGCGCTCCCAGCGGTTCGGTGGTGACCCAGAGCGGCCAGAGAGAAGGAGGAGGAAGAGGGGGAGGAAGGCTCATGCCCCTGAGCAGGAGAGGAGGCGCGGGGCCGGGGAGGGGGTCAAGGCTGGCCCCGCCGCCGGTCGGGACCTCCGGCATCCCCATCCGCGGATGTGGATGCACGCATCAACACACGCCGATGTACTTCTTCTTCCTAGCGAAAATCTTTCAAACAGCTCTCGCCGCCTTTCCCCTCTCCCCTCGGACGGCTCGGGGGGCGCTTCAAGAGGCCCAAATATTTCCACAGGGTCCCGTTGGCAATTGTTTATTTAAAACAAGTCGCTCTATTAGTGGGGCAGTCAGGAGTTAGTGCTCCAGTCTGCTAGTAATTCCCACCAGGCTGTAAACTGATGCCTCTTTTAAGCCTTTAACTTCATGGTCGTCCCAGAAGTAAAAGTTCTTCTAATGGAGACCCTATGGGCATCGTGCATTCCAGCACATCATTAAAGCAAAGCAAAGCTCGGCCACAGCCAGATGAAATAACGGCACTGTCCACGTTTAATGGGCTTCCTGGGGCCAAACGCTGCCGAGGACAATGGGGGAAAATCAGACAAGTCACTGGCGATTTTTTACATACCGTAAGTGTTCATATTAGGCTTGATATTACCCTTGCGTTTGTAGACAAGCCACTTCACAACCACCTTTTTGACAGGGGTTTAATGTTCTGTATCTCGAGGTGACTAAACACAGCGCTGAGCATCCCGGCTAACACCGTGATGAGTGTTTGAAACACTGGGTGAGTGCATTAACGTGGAGAGAGAAAGGAAAAGCAAAGCGAAACAAACACGCAAAAAAACAACGGCTTCCTGACATATCCAAATGCTCCAGGACAGACGTGGGAAACAACAACAAGGAGGAAAGGCAACACAGTTTCTGCATGCCAATTTCTCCCACCCCGTGCTGTGGATATCAACTTGGGAAAAAAAAATAATAATAAAAACAGGTGAAAACACGAGTCTTGCTGCTGATTTCATGGGGGAAGCTGCATGCCAATTTCTCCCACCCCGTGCTGTGGATATCAACTTGGGAAAAAAATAATAATAAAAACAGGTGAAAACACGAGTCTTGCTGCTGATTTCAGGGGGAAGAGTCAGATCATTTGCAGCCCTTGAGGAAGCAGTGGGGTGGGCATGGCAGTGCCCCCCACGTCGGTGCCCTGTCCCTTCTGCCCCTCCTGCCCTCACACGCTGCCTGGCTCATCCCTCCCAGCCAAAAGGCGGTTTTCAAGTGAGGGAGAGGAGGAGAAAATTAAAGGTAAAAAAAAATGTAAATAAGAAATTTCCCTTGGTCTGGAAATGGGCCCAACTGAAAGCATGTTAATCTCCACCTCAGTAATTTGGTTCTCCTGGAGAAGACAGAAGCCCTGCTGCTGTGCCCTGCACTTCATAAATCACGTCTTTATGTGGACAAGGTCAGGGCACCTAACAGCTCAGACATGGGCCTTTGCAGTGGCTCGGAGGGCTCCGGCATGTTTATTCTCTCGCACAGATCTCTGAGGAGCAGTCCAGCACGCTTCTAATTACTTTTGATTATTTTCATTTGCTCGGGTCAGACTGGCTTTGCCGGCACTGCTGGAGGGTGGGTTTCCTCCCCCCAGCGCGGCTGTGGGATGCGGGGGGATCAGTGCTGTGCCCTGCACCCCCTTCCCCAGGGCAGTGCAGGCCTCCAAAGACCCCGGGGCTCACCCCACCAGTGGAGGGGGTCCCCTTTTGGCAGCAAAGCCCTGGAACCTCCAGCGGAGTCGGGGACCCCCACAGCTGCCCTCCCCCGCCAGCCACAGCCAGGCAAAGCAGGACATTTAGCAGTGTGAACCCAGGGCTGTGCACAAAAACACACATCCCCTCCCTCCCCAGAAAGTACCTACTGCCTTCGGGGCAAAGAACATAAACCACCCCGTATCCTTGCAAAAAGAGTTACAGCGGTGCATGTGCAGGCAATAAAAAAGTTGAAGGAGCTCTGGGGTGCCTGTGGGGACAGAGCGGTGCTCGGGGGGCTGCGGAGCACACGCAGCCCCAGCCGGGCACAGAGGCAGAGCGTGTGCTGTTCTGCTCTCCCCGACGGCGGGGCAGCCACAGCACGCTCTGCTGGGAATGCCCGGTGCCCACGCAGGGTGGGATGCACGGCAGGGACGTGTGAGTGTCCCTGGCAGTGTTGGGGGCCCGGTGTGGGTGAAGCTGGCCATCCCCGCGCCCCCACAAGCACTGCTGCACCCCCTCTTGCAGTCTGTAACAACACGCAGCTGCTCCTGGCAGAAGCTGACTACCCGCGTATTGAGCAGAAAGGCTCTCCTTATTCTCTGCCGTCAAAATGTGGGCTCTAAAATAGCACGTTCATTCACATCCCAACCTGAGCTTGACGGCCCAGCCCTGTATTCTCCTCCTGGTGTGAGTGAGCCCGGCAGACCAGTGCCCTTGGGTCCTGTACCCAAGTGTGCCACCCTTCACCACATTCCAAGGGCGAGGGTTGGTGTTGGTGCCATCACAGCTGGTGGCACCCACACTCCTCACACAGGGGCTGCCTGATGGGGAGGAGTTTTCTGGCAGCCACTAGGTTTTGAGCCTGAAACTTTTTGGATATTGGGTGTCTTCTCCTTCCAGGAGAAGGAAAATCGCAGCAATCAATCAATCAGAAAGATAGAAAAATATGTCAGTGGCTGGTATCTGGCTGCCTGGGTGATTCTACTCCTGTCTTGGGGAGGAAGTCCTGCAGACACCCTTCCTTGTGGCAGGACAAGATGTTTGCCTCACTGCAAACAAACCACGGCCCTCACAGCTCGCGCCAAATTTGATGCTGAGGGGTGCAATGCTGCTGGTCCACAGCCCTGCTGTGAGCACACTCCTTGCAATGCTTTCCTCCTCCAAACCTTTCCCCACCTCTCCCTGCCAAGGCACGTGCTGTGGCACTGGGTGCTGAGGACTGTTGCTCTTTTCCTTTGGAGTGTTCATTACCTCCATTACAGAAGAGTCTGGAAGCCCTCAAACCCAGCCAGGGCCATTTTCACACTCGAGGTTACTGTACCCACAGGGTGAGACAGCCCCTGCTGGATGGGTCTGGCACGAGTCTGGCCACGGTAAAAGTCTGGGGAGAAACTCACGTCAGCCAGCTTGTCTTAGCACCTAGGAGAGCCAGGCAAAGGCGAGGCAAGGCTGACTGACGTGGGTGTTGGCCTCCCATCTACTCAGAAGCTGTGTTTTCCTGTGCTTCGCCTTTCTCATGCTTTGAAAGGAAGCCAAAATCCCGGAGAATCTGGGAAATTCCATTGGCGATGCCCTTGTTCTGCATTTCCCTGTGTGCTGGGCAGCCTGGAAGGCTCTTTTCTTTCTTAACCACACAGAGAGTAAAAGACCTTGAGCAAAGCCCTCCAAGTCCTACCAACATGACCAAAAAAGCACCTGCTTGGTGGCTGGGGTTTTTTTGTTTGTTTGGTTGGTTGGGTTTTTTTAATCACTCTCTCATTCATCCTTGTTGAAATACAACTGAATAAATCCCTCAGGTTTGTAGCCGCTCCTGCTTCTAGATAT
The DNA here is from genome assembly GCA_013397315.1 of Donacobius atricapilla. NCBI lineage: Eukaryota > Metazoa > Chordata > Aves > Passeriformes > Mimidae > Donacobius > Donacobius atricapilla. The sequence continues at coordinate 3,638 of WBMY01007789.1, forward strand.
ATCCTCATCTGGAGATGGAGCAGTGGGAGCCACAAGGCCAACAGAGGGTCCATGTGGGGTGGCCAGAGCTCCCACCCAATGTAGCTGCTGCTTCTCTCTGCCTGAAAACACAACTTTTAGCAGAAGCTGCCCTAAAAATGGAAGATCCCTAGGAAATACTGCCTGAGAAGCATCATATCCAGGAGGTAGGAAGCACAATATAAGGATTTTGCAGACTTCCTTTTTATGTGCATAAGAATGCAACAAGGTTCAATTAACCCTCCATTTCTTCCAATTTTTTTAATTTTCAAGCCTTCTACTTTGACAAATAATTTGAGGGCCTCCTTTGGAAGACTCCTTCCAGTCCCAGAGCCCTCTTGGCATGTGAAGAGCCACGCAAGGAAGTTGTGTGGGAATAAGTCCTGGGGAGCCATTTGGGTTTAAGCACTATTCATGATCTGAAAGCAGAATTTTCAAGCCAAAAGGATGAAGAAGAAAATATGGAAGCAGGGAAAACGCCAGGCCAAAGGAGACTGAAGGGGTTAAACAACAGAACTTTACAAAACAAGGATTAATGTGATACATAACAGGTGATTCTATTTTAATAATCAATTTTAGGAGTGACTGGCTATTTTCAAAGCATTCCTGTTGTAGCCAAAGTTTTAACTAGGCGTGTGAGAGTGGGCATAAACACCTGTGGACTTTATAAGAGTAAGAAGCAATTTATCACCCAATAAAAAGTCAAACACTCATGTTAAAATTTTCAGGTTTGCATTTGCTGTTTTAAGTGTCACATGTGTGGATGGTTCTAGGGGAGGTTCAGAAGAAGTGGATACACATCCTACACACAGAAACACACGTGCACGCAGCCAGCACAACCAGCTCTACAGCAGGGAAGAAAACCTGCCTGAAAGCACCAATGCTACAGTTTCATCCCTCCTGTGTTTTGTATGAAACCCATTGTGATCATCGACCGGAGTTGTCTAAAACCTGAACTAAATGGGCATTAAGTCAGTTGCCATGTGAAATTATTGCCATTCGATTTTCAGATAAGCCACAAAACTTGATGAACTAACATTGTTCCAGCTGAATTAACTCATCATCCCCGGGAAGAGAAGGTTGTGGGGGAAAGCGAGGGCTCTCGTAGCAGTGATTAATCCTCCTCCTATTGCAAGGCACTTGCCTGCAAGTAGAGATGCCCTACTAAAGGCAGGCTGAGGATCCACAGTGCCTCCAAAACATCTGCCTTGCCAAACCCTGACAGTAGTGTTAAACATTGTTTTCGTGTGGGTAGGAGAGGGAGAATTTTTTGTTACGGGCTTGTAATGAAACTATAAATATGCTAAAACCCCCATCAACAGTTCAAGCCATGCTTGGTAGATAAATCCAGGGACTGAAATTCAGGAATGTTAATTTATTCAACTGGTGGAGGAACATGCAAAGTTGATCCTTGTCCCATACGCGGGCAATCTCCCTGGGATTAAGCCGTAAAGTGTTTGGGCAGCAGTGCCCTGTGCGTGGCTCAGGCTCCCCAGCACGGGCAGGCAGAGCCCTTTGTGTCCCCCACCCTGGCTGTGCTCAGGGTCCTGAGCAGTAAATGCTTAACTAGCCCCGTGCGTGCACAGCAGCCCACCTGGGCGTGCAGGAGAAGTGCTGCTCCACATAAATTAGTCACACATGGGCAAAGGTGCATGATGCGTTTGGAAAAATCCTACCCCGAGAGCTACCTGGTTTGCTCTACAAAGATTTTGCTCATCGGGAAAAACTCAGGGCAGGGAGGGGGGAGAATATATTTGATGCAGGTGTCCAAATAAACCTGTCCTATAACCCATGGATCACAATGGGTTATTAATGAAATAGCTGTGAACATCAGCGTATCCTTGTGGCAGATTTCTTTCATAAATGAGTTGAACATTTTCCAATTTCAGGAAAGTGCTGCCTCCTATAAACTTGGAGATTAAGGGCTTTTTCCCCTAAGACTCAGATCCCTCGGGGCACTTGTGTTCTGGCATGCATCCCTTATTTGCTGAAGAAATTTCAAACTTGGTAATTTAGCACCATACTGATAAAACAAACGGGGGAAGGAAAAAGAAAAGCAGCAGTTGGGCATGCATGTGAAGGAGGAGAGAGGTGAGTGGTATAGCTTCAGGCATTTTTTTGCTGGGTTTTTTTTTTTTTAATCCACAAGTCATACTGCAGATTTTTTGTGAGATTCATAGAGAAAACATTCCCAAGATACAACATATAAGATGCATATCAATCCACAAGCTGAGTTTTGCAGATGCAAAATGACCTGCAGAATTTGAAGGAAGATGGAGGCTGTTTTATAACCATTTTTTTCCATATAATTTATTTAAGCCTAAGATGTTGGGCTAAATTTGCCACCAGCAGAATTATGAGTATTAGTATTATTAGCATTACAGCAGCACCTAGAGGCCCCAGTGGAAACTGTGACCCTTTGTGGGTAGAAAAATAATAAACATGAGACTGTCCTGAAATCTTACAGTTGGCATGGATGGGATAAAAAGTGTGCCAGATGGGAAGATTACCATTTTATTTTTACAGATGGAATGCAGAGTTCTGCTCATGGAGAAAATCAGTGGCAGATTCTCATGCAGTATTTTCACATAATTTTCATTCATTGAGAAGTTGTTTTTTTATTCCTTTTCTTTGACTGCAATGAACAGAAACTCCTCTCTGCCTGCTGGTGCTTACAACTTCTCATGGATAAATAGTGGGAGTCTGCTTGGTCGCTGCCAGTTAAAACAGGTCTGCCTGCTTTAATGTGGCTCATCTGTAGCAGAAATTCTACTTTATCTCCCCCTTTTTAGCTAGAAAAATATTTTAGCCTTGGAAATGAGCAGTTTATACTTTGGACCAGTCTTTAAACGTAAGCACATTGTGCTGATTGGTGCCATAAAAGAAAACTCCTCCTATAGAAGCAGTTTTGGGGAGGACACATCAAACTTTGCCTTTGACTTTTGTGGCAGAAATGTGAAACGGAGTTCATGATGTCAAGTCTTGTTGCTAGGAGTCCCCTAGCAATCATGCAAGTGCTGAGCATAAGATGGATCATGATCCCCACCAGGGAGAGGGGGAGAAACTGCCCCAACCACTCCACGGTGTGCTCCTAAACCTCACTAAGTGGCTGCAAAAGGCAGCGGGGAATGAGCATGTGCTCTGTTCCAGATTTTTGGGTCCATAGAAGTAAAATGAGGCAATGTTTTAAGAACAGATGTCCATCCGCGAGGAAGGATTTCAGAGGCTGCATGATCTGTCTGGCTGAGAATCCAGTATAGTAAAACTGACACCAAACATCATTTCTTTCAGCACTGACATGAGAGCATTGGCTACCTTGGGGATGAACTTATGGCCAGAAGTGTTGATCAAGCCCAAGCAGAGTCCCATTTCTACACAAGATTCCTGTCACTCCTGAGGTCAGACAGGACACTCAGACCAGACCTGGGCTGTCCCACGGCTGGAGGTGGAGGAGCTGCTCCAGCTCCAGACAAAAGTCAGTCCTGGATCTTCCCACTGCCTTCAGCTCCAGGACCAGAGGGCTGGAGCACAGTATTTTAGTGCTATATTTGTGAACCCTCCAGAAATAAATGGGAGCTAGAAGCTGTCCTGCCAGGCACTGTGAACAGAAGCTCAAGCCAGTTGTGTGCTGCACGAAGGACATCTGTCAGCTTGGGTGATAAAATAAGAATCTCTGTCACGATATGAATGACCACAATTTTTCCTAGAGCTTGTGGTGTATCTAAAAGTGCTATAAAAGATGCAGGTGGGAGTTACAAGTGCTCATTAGCACTTCAGAATGACTTAATTATTTCATTCTCTAATTAATCCATGAATTTTGTCTCAAATGGAAAACAGTAGGTTTAGATCGAGGTTGCTGTGGACTGGGAAATACTTCTGTGGAAAGAAGAAACTGAATTGATTTGAATGATTTATAAAATGTGAGGGTTTCATTCCAAAATATCATTTATATGCCCAGAAATCTACGCAGCAAATCTAATCCAGCAAAGGAAAATGAACATTCTCAATCCATGAATAAAGATGGGAAGTAATGCTCCAGCAGATTCAGCCTGTGCCTGCCCATGTATGACAAGTAACAGATCTGAAGCCTTTTTACACATCTGTTAGGTTCGTATTTACCCCAAGTTTAGGAGACAAAATGTGGGGACAAAGAGCATGACAACAACCTTGAAGAATGCAATAATGGCAGCTACACACTGAGTTGACCACATCCTTCCTTCCTTAGTGCATCCATCGATGGGAAAAAAGGAGGAAGATCAATGCCAGAGACAAAGACTGACCAAAACCCCCAAAATTCCAGTAAATCCCATTGCTTTTGATAGAGTGCACCTCCATCAGTTTTAGGGGTACAAAAAGAATAAGAAATAAATGGGGTTTATATGAACAGAATATAACAAAGACCTTGCTGACTTGATTTCCAACCAGCCACACAAAGAGTGTGGTGACCACGGATTATGTGGTTCCAGGTGATTCATTGCAGCTCCAGTCAGTAGCCAAGTGTCCAGCAGACACAGCTGAAGTGCAATGACCTTGGCTTGCGTGAGTGAGGCCAGTAGTAAAAGCAAATGGAAGTTAAAATGAAAGATGTATATTTTTAGAAGAATTTGTAGTGTTTGGACTCCAGCTTTAGATGGCTCAGGAGTATTTTGTAAGCCAAAAATCTGTTCTTCGCTTCTGGTTTGTTGATTAAATATACTTGTTACCAAGAACTTCAAGCAGGAAAAAATTTAAAAGAAACTTCAGCTAAGATACTGTCAGCTTCAGCTGCAGCACTGAACAACTAAAACATAATAGCTCTTCAGATCTCAAGTTATTTCCACTGACTGCCGTATAATCAGCATGTTAAATCTGGGCACCTCTTCAGGCACAGTTATTTGTGTGATATATACAGATCGATACCTATTGATTTTATAATTTTGATTCATCTCTATGCAGTGATTCAGTTTCACATCATCTTATTTATCAAGCTGTTCTCCATGCTTTTGCTTCCAGGCTTCCTGACACTTCCAGGCCCCTTGAGGAGAGTCCCACCACAACCACCCTTTTTGCCCCCGCACCCAGTGCCAGTGGGCACGCACTTGGTCACATCCCAAGGAATTTTCTATGCAAAGAGCTGACAAAGGGTACCCAGGGTTGTTAATGCACGAGGATAAAGTTCATAAACCTCCTTTGCTAATGCGGTAGCCCCAACTGCCCCTGCTGGATGTGGAGCCACTCCCCAGCTTTCCCTGGAGGCTTTGCCACCCCAAGGGACTGAGTGTAGCCCCGTGTTTCTTACCCAGCGGCCGTGCCTTCAAACTTCCCTTTGTGCTGGCTTATGAAGACATGGGGGGGATAAAACTTTGCACTGAATATTAAAATTTATTCTTTTTACCCCTGGAGCTTTTTTTGGACCCGTGCTGGCACCTGAAGTCCCTCCTCACTGCAGCTGCTGCTGTGGACGCAGCAGCAGACAGAGCAGAGGAGCTGGCATGAAAAGACCAACAGCGGCTGATTAACAGCAACCTGCTTGACACACTGGAGGAAACCAGCCCCATTGCTGCCACTGGCAGGGCATCAGGGAAATCCTGTTAACATCACTGCCTTGCATATATGCAAATGACAGCAGATTAACGAGCGTCAGCAACGCTGCCATGCTCTCAGCAGTTCGCATCACAACAAATCATGTCTGGACACACAAGAGATGCCCCAAATAGACTAAATTATGATTTAGCAACTCTTGTCTGCCCAAACTCCATCTCAGTGGGGCAGCCCGGTCTCCAGTGGTGGGCCTGCTGCTGGCAGCCCTTTCACAGGATGTGGGGCAAATGTGGTTAAAAACCATCCGCTGAAATTCGTGTGGTGAGTGAATTTAAGGCACACAGGAGAAGCCTCTTTAAGTTGAAAATGCCCAGCAAAAAGAACTGAGCTCCGTTCCAACGCAACAATTTCCAAATGTTTTTGTAGAAGGCGCTGAAGGCAGCTGGGATGTGCTGCATCCGTGAAATGGGAGTTATTAGGGTGGGTGCCTTTGGAAGGGAAACAAAAAGGACTGATGAGGACCAAACATTTCAGGGGGGCTCACACACTCCAGCAAGATAGGAGCATGGGCTAATTGCAAAATAAGGCCTATCACCATGCAAAAATAAATTACTTCAGAAATAGCTTTAGATATCATGTTAAAAGCGCCTTTGGGAACAAAAAGATGCTATGCTAAAAACAGGAGATCTAAAGAGCTGTTATTACACGTCCATTAGGTTTTGTGAGCTGTTGCATTTACTTTTTGAAGTTCTGTACACATGATACAGCAAGGCAAAACATTTTATGTACTGTAAGAAATTTGAAACAATGTTTAACGTCCAGAAGATAAAGTTAACAAAACTACACTTCAGTGGCTTTTTTATTTCTCTATTTTATGACCTTTCAACTTAAGAGTAAAAGGAAACAAGAAGGAAGGATAAGCAACCATACGTTCCTGCTTGCTCTTTTCTACATTGCTGATCAGAGCCCAAGGCAGAAATGACAATAAAAAATGTCTTCTTTTTAATGTCTAAATAGGAGCTGTTGAAACACTGATGGTACGAAGTGTTTCGGGATGGAAAGCATTTGTTCCTCTTGCAGCTATCAACAGTCATATGTTACATGATTTTCCGATTTTTCTCCCTGAAATTACAGAAGCCCATCACGTCTTCACGACCATTTGGAACAGTTTTTCTGCCGTTTCTGCTTTTTCTAAAACCAAAACCAGCTACAATGATGACTCACAAGAACTATTTGTACAAGCACCAGGCAATTCGGATTATTGACATTTTCTCTGTTCCTTCTAAATACCCTTGGTTACATCTTGATGACATCGATAGCAATAAGTACTAAATTTGTTGGGCAGTGATCCCCCCCACAAACTTTCATCCTGCTGGATGCTAAAATGCTCCCGGTGCAGCCACTGTGATCATTAATATATGTTTGTTATAGCACAAACGCATGCACAAAATTCACTTCCTAACCCAAGCAGCCACTTCAAATTCAAGTTGCTCATTTCCCTTGGAAGGAGAAGGCAACCACAAACAAAAAATAAAAAGAGTGAATGTGATGGGAGATTGATGTGAGTTTTAGAGCGTGGTGTAGTTCACTAATTTATTGGCCTAATGAAGAAAAAATTGACATCTGAGTGGCAAGAGCTACACCAAACACAGCATCCTGCCAAACCTACATTAGATGGAAACGGGTGCTTAGTTTAAACTGTCAAAATCTTCTGTGGTAGAACGTCTATGCTACTTGTTAATAGAGGGTCTCATAGAAAAAGTGAGGGATTATTTCTCCTGGTTTCAGGAGGAAGATGCAAGGGAAATAACAAGAATACCAGCGAAGATTTATAAAATGTATTTAACAACATATCTTGAATGAGTAATCATTGAACTTTTAAAAAATCCTATAGCTTAAAGGCTATATTCAAATATATTTCGAACATTTCTTACCATGTTTTTATGACGTCTGTTATTTCTCTCAATGACAGGCTTCTCTTTCTTTAAACTAGTACTTTCAATGGGGTGTATTCTATCACAGCCCTGCAGATTTACTGTCTGTGGTTCAGAGGTAAGCGTGAGCAAATCAGAAGGGATTTTAAAGGCTAGACTATGTACCTGCAATCGAAGTTCACGTGGTCAAATTCACTCCTGATACAACTTCACTGAGCATTTTGGTGCTTTTTTACTAGGGGAGAATTTGCACTTGGATAGATTTATACCTGGCATGAATTTCAATGTTCAAATACAACTACGAAGGGTGACACCCTTTGACTAAAATCAAATGAATGGGGAAAAAGATGAGTGAGTGACTTGGGAGTGGTGAGATGGTGTTTTGAAGGATGATGTCCATGCAGGATAGATCTACAGCACCTCCTTAGCTGATATTATGGCTTTCTAATGATGGTAAAGGGTACAATAAGTTGGAAAGTGCCTGTAGCAGAGCAGCAGGATGCAGCTCCCCTGTTGTTTAAGCCCCAGGATGTGGTGGCAAAAACAGAGGAAAAGACCTGCTTCTTCAGGAGCTAATTCATGATCCTCAGCCATCTTCCTCTCATTTCTTTGGAAAAAATATTCCAAATGCTTCTAACAGTAAACTCTACAGGGAGCCCATGTCACTCACGGCTGAACAAGCAAACAGCCCGGGGATGGAGCAGGAACCAGTGGGGTGGGAGAACCACATCCCACCAGGACCTCACTGGTGGTGTAATGGGGTTGGTGATTGCTGTAGCATTTCAGGTGGACGTGGAGTTAACGTGTGAGCCTTTAAGAAAAGATCTTTAATGACCCACCAGCCCCCTGAAACTTCCCAAACCTGAAATGACAACTCCATACTTGTAACCATTACGTGGATTCAACACCAACCTGGGGAAAGTGTCACCTCCACTTCCAGAAACATCAGTATTTTCCATGGAGGTCCCCCAGCCAAGCCTGCCTTGTCCCAGCCCTGCTTGGAAGGTCTTCCAGGGCTGTAGCAAAGGTGGTATGGCTGGAGACCAAGTCAAGGCATTATTTTATTTTGTTTTGGTTAGCAGAGTTGATATTTGGTCAAAGGCTCCTAGCTGTGAAATGATGAGGAGCTGCCAATTTCTAAGCTAAATGTTGTACATTCATATCCTGCTACCACTAACTCCATTACGATTAGTCAGGAGTGAACTTAGAAGGTTCAGAAATAACGTTTAGATAAACATCCCCAAATTTTGGATGCTTATCTGAGCCTGACCCAAACCCCCTGAGTATGCAGAACTGAGCTGAAAATCTGGCAAGAATGTTAATTTCCACACTTTTCATTTCTCTCTTGAAGGCTATATTTGCAGTTTAAGATATTTCCTTTAATTGGAATTAGCATAATACATTATTTCCCTATGGTGAGAACAGCTTTTCTGTAGTTACTGTGCCTGTTTGGATTTTGTCCAAAGAAGTACAAAAGGGGATGAAAACGAACACAAAAATCCAAAGTAAATAAGTGAGCCAAACTCTTTAAACCCCACAAATGGGTAGATTCTGCTTAAGGCTTCCCCCAAAATAAATGACTTGGTCCAAACCTAAAATGATGCTCTTCCTTTTTAATGGTGCCTGTGTACTGGTGCCAGCCATATCCCTGTCACATACAATTAATAATCAATAATGATTTATGCTTTGGGTAATTTTGTGCCCTTTCTTTTCTGGGGTATATCACTGCTTCAGATAGCATCCGATTTGTTTAATTCCATTACTTATCAACACCTACTAAAGTATTGTGCCAGGTATGGTGATTCTTTGGGGAACTTGGAGTTACAATCAATAAGTGTTTGACCTTGCAAAATTTGCAAGTTATAAGACGCCAGCTCCATGAGTATACTAAATTCTGTGATATTTTCTGTGCAAGTGTAGAATTTAAGCAACCAACGGAGCCTTCAAACGAGGGGAACTTCACATCCAGGTTGCACATGGGAGGCCCAACCTGCTGTTGGGAAGACCCAGCAGGTGTGGATCCAGCTGTTAGACCTGACCTCACTGCAGACCTGGGGGTGAAGGCTCTGAAATGAAAATACCTGCAAATACCCAAAGTGAGGTTCTTTTCAAATAAACCTCTTTGCAAATCAGCTGGTGATGCGAGGTGCACTCAGAGGGACCCGAGTGACCTCAGACCCTTTCCGAACGCGGGGCTGGGAAGGTCGTGTCAGCACCCAGCTGCTCACCCTTCCTCCTGCCACTCTTCCCAAGCAGAACTAATTATAGCAGCAGCCTGTGCATGCGTGTGGAGGGATAAGCACAGCACATGGAAACATCCACGCACATCCACAGACCCGAATGTTTGCTCACATTTAATAACGAGCAGAACAAACAAAAATGAGTATTGACATGAATGCCTGTTACCCAGCGCTCCCAGGGAAGGAAAGCAAGGCCAAGTGCTGTCCCATAAGCAGTACTCAAAAATATTCCTCTCCAAGCTCAAATCCAGAACATGGCATGGAGACCAGCCTGAGCACTGAGACAGAAACCCAGCCTGGTGTTTCCCAGCTCCCAGCTCCTTATCAGGGTCTGCTGGGCAAGCTGCCGGGCAGGGACTGAGGGCTGTGCCTCTCCTCCCTGCCAGCTTGGGCAAGGAGAAAATGTCATCCACCCGAACACAAAGGGCAAGATGGTATCTCACTGCTGGTGTGGTGAAGTCATGTACTAGGAAAAATATATTTAGCTGTTTCTGGGCAGTCCCCAGGAGGCTGCAGAGCTGGTCTGATACCAGCCTTGCTCACCTGCCCCGAGGCGCCGTGTGAGACGCTCAGGGCTGTGGCACAAAGAGGCTCAGAGTGACAATTGGCCCCCGTGCCAGTGATCCCCAGGAGCACTGTGGGAAGAGAGGAAGATGCTGCTCACACAGCTGGGGATGGGCCAATGTTGAAGATGCCAGCTTGATCAAAGAAAACAACCAGGATCATACAGAGAGATCTGCTGTAAAGTCACCAGAAACATGCCCAAAGTGAAGAGCGAGGCATGAAATATTCCCATAATGAAATCCTGACTCCACTGAGGGCAATAGAAGAGCCCTGACTGCCTTTTCGACAGAGAGGGCAACAATTCAAGTGTTTGTTTAGCCGTCAGAGAAGGAACATTACTTGGTGTACAGCCCACACTGCTTTGTGATAAACATGTTATAAAACAGATATTTGCACAGACTGCATACAATGGGAAAGTCACAGGGAAAGGTGGGGTTGGAAAATGGGTTTATAGAATTATAAAAATGCCATGGAAGAGCACAGGCTGGAGGATGGTGGCCGCTCTGTTCCCCTGGCTCAGCATCCTGAATTTTGTTGTTTCTTCTGCTGTTTCTTCTGTCATGTAACCATAATTTTACAGTTGAACTCATCAGCTGGCATTAGCCAGAGTGAACCTATTTAACAGCACTGTAAAATAAACAATCCAGAAGAATTTGCCTCTGCAGCCACATACTTTATAAGGCACAAGTCTGAATAAATATGTGACTGTTCACACCCTTTCAGAAGTGCTGGAACAGGAACACACTGAACCCAGAGCACTGATTTATATCTAAGGCAGCATTGACTCCAGAATAAGAGTGAAAATGTAGGTTAGATGGATAGTAGGTGCTACAAAGAGTAATTGCTCTCTTGTTTTATACCTTAGAGAGCTGTATGGGGTGGGCAAGAGCCCAAGACAAGATAGAAAACAGCCAGCTTGAATGCACGGACTGGAAACAAAGGACAGTCACAGCTCATCCTACCTGATTGAAAATACCATTCAAAATCATAATGTGCACTATAAATCAAGATGAAGGGTGGGAGGGTTGTCTCTCAGAAGCTTCTCTCTACTTTCCTGGTAAGGAATGGAGCCCTTCCAAAAATACACCAGCTCTGCATGCAACGCCTGAACGGCCACGGGGAACTGCCCGGCCGCTTGAAATGCATGAATTCAATCAGCTGAAAAGACCCACTGAATTTAATTGTGTTAATAAAAAGAAAGTTATGCATCCTCACTGACCACAGGGGGAAAGTTGGCAAATGGTTTGAGATCCTATCTTCTAGATTTCTCCTGCACAGCTTGGGAGAGCAGAGAGACTTACTCCTGGGCTGCCCTCTTGGGCCCAGAAAGCTTAATTTTAATAAATGAGCAAGCATACAGGCTGTGTAATTTTTGTATACACACTGTGATTTACTTTGTGAAATTCACATGACAAATAATAATTTGCCATTGCACTATAAACCCTCATTTCCCAATGCTCAGGACCAAACCGAAGGTGCCACGTGTTTAAAGGTCTTTGCCTCTACTCTTAATGTCAAAATGTTAAAAAAAGAGTTAATTTGAGAAGGGAATTATTACAGTCAGGTTACGTGAGATTCACTCTGATGCACTCTAAATGATGTGTTAAATGATGATTTCCAACACAGCCTGTAGCAGAGAGTTTGTTTGGAATGACATTTGTTGTGGCACCAGTGGCCACTACAAAGATGAATTTATATATACACTTAGAGCACCTGCCTGCGGAGGTGTCAAGGAGAAGTTCTGCATGAGCAGATGACAACAGATATTTTGCAAAGCGCTCTCAAACTGAATTTGCGCTCCAAAATAGCAATGAAAAGGTTGTCTGGAGTGCTTTCTCCACTTCTTTCACGAAATGCATGCAACCACACTCTCAGCTGTTTCTATTAAGCATTACATGGTGATTTCTTCAGCAAATAACTCTCCTTTAGCAAATCAGCCACACTGCTGTGGTTTCTTGCAACCTGTTTAAATCTTAGTCGTGCAGGTTTTGCAGAACGGCTTTCTCTTGGCTGCACAATTGTGAACAGTGACATTTATAAATGAATATAATGTCTGAAATTCCATTCAGATCATATTTAGGCACCAGCATCTGCACAAACAAAGCTCTGATGCTCTGAGATTAGCAGAATACTGATAGAAAGTTCACCTGCACGAAGGCTGAGTAAGGAGCAATGATGGATTTGCCCACTTTTCTTTCAGCTCTGTTAAGGAACCCTTCCCAATGAAGTCACTTCTTTATCCTGCAAACATTGAGCTCCGGTTTTACAGCTCTGTGATTTTAAACAAGCACAACAGTGTCTGTGTCAGATGCCACCTTCCCTGAGGACAGAGACCACAGTCAGAACTCCTCTGCTGGGGATCTCTTTGCTGTTTGGCCATCGGGTCTCATCTGCTCACCTGCCTTGCTTTCCCTTCCCTCTCACACATCCCAAATGTGCCACCCTCATGCCAAAACAGTTTGTGGAGTTTCTCATCTTGTTACAGTGACCAGGACCCAGCGGGATACTTTCCACCAAACTCTTCCCCAGTTCCTAAGGCCTGAGAAGATGCACTGAGTGAGAAAAGAATGGTTGGTTGCTCTGACAGCCCTCCTAAAACACCAACGGTGGCTGCCAGTCCCTGGTGATTCCCATGGGATTTGTATGGCAAGAGCAGCTTCCACCGGCGCACAACACCAAGTGGTTTCCCAAACAACTCCCAGCAGTGGCCTTTATGCTAAAACCAGTTGTGTCTGAAACGCCTGCTGGGTTCAGCTCATACACAGCCAAAAAGGGAGTCTAACTTCCCAAGTGCTGTCTTTGCTTTCAGATGCTTTTTTCTTTACTAGTTTTCCACTGTCTGGCATTTACAATATACCCGCAGAGGTGGAAAAGCTTATATTTACCGCTCTTTCCTATCAAAGCTACTTTAAATTTAAGGCACAGTGCTGTTTCCATTTGGAAATTTTTTTGCACGAGCCATTTACAAGACCTTTACAAGCCATGGTATGCCAAGACCTCTCCAATTTCTCCAGTTTACTGCAAAGGAGTCTGGCTGGCATGAGGAAGGCTCCACCATCCCACCCAAACCCCAGCTGGGGGACAGTCACTGCTACCTATGGGCAGCAAAGCTGCAGGTAGGGAGAAGGGAAGACTGGGAGGCAGTGGAGGTAGGAATCAGTTTTTTATGCTCCAGAAGTATTTTTCTTGGGACACACAGCTAGCCTGGCTTCTGGCAATTTCTTCAGTTCAGATGGGATTGATGGCAGAATCAACAAGTATACTCATTAAGTCTTATATACTTAAAATATATATAAATATATCTAGATATCTGTTAATAATGGTGAAAAGCTTTTCAAACCTTGGTACAATTTATTTCTTAGCTTCCTACACCCTCACTGCTACTGTTTCCATCATCTGGGATGGGACACATAAATGACCTTCTACTATAGCCCTGGTCAGCAGAGGTTTTGTGCCAGCTTTGCAGCAAGAAATCATCATCTAATGGCCTCAACTAGGGCTGAAAGCCAGAATTTGCTGCCATTTACTATTGGCCTGATGTGGCCACTTCTCCTGTGAGCATCACACGCTGCCAAGCAGAGGCAGCACTAAGCACACAGGAGCTTTTTGGGAAACTGGAGAGGATTCAGGTACTCAGTCCAGCTGGCTCTTTGGGAATTAAAGAATTAATACCACTTGGAGAGAAATTAAAGTAAAATCATGCCGTAACAAGGAGAATTGAAGGGGAGTAAGAGGTGGGAGGGCATTAGGAGCAGCAGGAGAAAGGCCAAGGAGGGCCCCTGGAGAGAGCAAGCAGGGCTTTCCCGGGTCTGGGCTGGGCTGGGGACCACTTCTGGCTGCACTTGATGGCTTCACAAACAGCCGGCACAATACACGAGTGTAACATAAGCCTCAACTCCTCGAGATTAGCCATGGCTGGGAAATAATGTTATCGCTCCCCATTATACCTCAGGAGCCCTTGAGAAAAAGTCCCCAAAATTCCCACGAGTTTTAAACCAAGGGGAGATTTTTCCCCTGGTGCCCGTCCTCTTTTCCTAGGCGATCTTGTGTTCTGCATGTGGAACATTTTCTTAGTCCTTGCCCAGCCATGCAAGAGTTCAGCCTTTTGCACAGCAGTTTCACTCTCTACGAAGATGCTGCTTCTCTTTCACCATCTCTCACTCTCTCCTCTGCTAAAATTAGGGATCTAGGATTTTCCTGCTGGGTCAAAACCCAATCTCCTTCCTCACCGGGGCTCAGTTTAACTACACATCACTGTGCCAGAGGGTGACTGTTAGTACCACCCAGTTTCATTAGTTATCAAGGGCTAAAGTTGCACTTCGAACAGTCATCAATCAGTAGGAAAAAATACGCATCGAATTAAAACTCCCAGCAAACTCCAACACCTTAGGGCTTTTTCCTTTTACAAGCAACATTTTCTTCCACTGAAAACAGAACTACTTGTGCAGGTGGTTTTTAAACACAAACAGCTGCTCCATGGAAATGAAGTTGGGGAAAATTATTCAGAAAAAAAAAGGCAAAGACAAAGCCATGGGTGTGGAGCAAGAATCCATACTGCCCCAAATCCCAGGGAAATATAGGAAGGGAAGAGAAACCTAAGATATAAGCAGTAAGTGGAATTTCCATTGCACTGGTCCCAATAAACACACTGGTTTTGGGGGAAGGAAAGTGGGATCAAGGCACCAGAGCGAGGCAGTAGGTGTTGTGAGGGAAAGCGTGGTGCAGGGTTACAGCTCATAAAAATCCGCTTCATCTTTCAGTGTCAGAACAATGCCCGGGTGTATGGTGGGCTGTGTTATCAGCCAGGGAAGCAGAGCAAGGCTGGGATAAACAGCACCAGACAGCCAGGGGTTTGTGGTCATGATTTACTCCTGCCTTCCCAGATAGTTCCTCCTTTCTTTCTGCTTCATTTCTGTTGCTCTGTCCGTCTTTTTTAAAAGGTTCTGCGTGATGCAGTTGGTTTTAGCATTGTCACCATAATTTTAATTACCAACAAAAGGGTTTTTTGCTACACAGAATTTTTTTAGTGCCTCAGTAGTTGTATTTTCACCAGAACTACCAAGATCACAGACAAACATTGCTGCTCTTTCCCTATTCCACTACTTTTCCCTGTAATGTCTCTCTTCTACCTACGAACTCTTCTATCACCTCATTCTCCTATGCAATCCCTCAAGTAAATCTTCACTTTCAGGGCACTTTGGTGTGTGCCATCCTTGTGTAGGAACACGTCAGCTCCCCTTCCAATTACGGACTGCAGAGACAACCCTTGAAAAGCTGCATTTTCTCAGCCCTGCCCTCCGGACAGAAGAGGCTTTCCCTGCAAACATTCCCAAAGCTATTTCACCAGTTTCCTCCCAACTCTCCTTCAAATTCCTCTTTGAATTCATAAGGATTAATCTCCTGGTATGCTGCAGCTGCTGTCAAGATGGCAAGTTCTGAGTTTCCTCTTCTCTTATATGCATCCATTAATGTTCTCTTGGACTGGAAGATCCTAAAGCAGAAACCATCTCTGTGCCCTTTATTGCCCACCTAGGTCTCCTGGCTTTTTCTGTCCTTGTGGTGAAGCCCCAAAAATGTTTGAGTAAAGACTGAAAAAAATAATTCCTTAGATTTTGTACACAGAGGAAAGTAATGAACTCAGGTAATATGAGCAAGCCTAGCGCCACCTTCCTACCTGAGCAAGTGCAATGTCACTGCAATAAGAACTCTATTATTGTCCTGGTGCTGAGATTGTATAAAACGCTTCCTGCACAGACATGAAGATGGAGTCTTGGGACTTGCATGCCAAGAAAATCACATGAGCAGAGAAGAGGTGCAATGAAAGCCAATCTGATGCTGCTGAAGGCCCACAAGTAACTTGTTAGTTCCACCATTATTTTTCCCATTCTTTATACTCTATTGTGTTAATGTTCTTTGGAGGGAAAGACTTAGCAACAGGAAAAGGTCTTTTATCAAACTGAATCAGACCAGTAGTTTCCCAAACTGGCAGAGTCTGAGTGTCAGATAGCCCTGGAAGCTATGCAATGCTTGCAGCAGAGAAATCAGTAGCAAAACCTTAAACATTCAGGAGGAGCACAGAATAATCAATTGGAATATTAACGTGCTGGTAAAATGATTAAAGTTTGGCGTTACACATATTTTCAAATGTACTGACACTTCATTCTCATAAGGACCAGCTCAGTTATGTTTGATTTGTATTCATATCCTATAATGTGAATATATTTACTCAAAATTGCTCCATAGTAAATCACCATCACAGAAACAAGCTTATATTTATTCTTAGCATTCATGAATTGCATGGTGTTGGACCACCATATATTTAACACCTCCAAAGAAATCCAACCGCAACTTTTGAAACCAACACCTTTATATATCATTATGGACATTGTTTCCTTAACAGTTAATCACACACTCTCCAATCACATGGTTTTTACCTTAAGAGAGAAAAATGAATGACTCTATAGCCTGAAATGCAAAGCCCTCTACTTGACCTTTTGATGTGAAAAACCCCATTGGGCCAGGTTCTGAGGGTGCTGAGCACTCTTGCCCGCGCACTGAGCACCCTTGGCTTCCATTGGAGCTGACAGAAGTTGAAGGCATTCAACAACTTGCTGGATCAACCCTGTAATCACTAAAAGCTCTCTCCAGAGTGATATAAATATGGACAGTCACTTCACAGATTTGGTCCAGCATTAGGGTTACTTTAAAACCAAAGCTGTCGGAGAAAATGTTGGATCTATGATATGACTTTGAACCCAGGTCACTAAAATCTTTCCCGAAGCAGCATCTTCTTTGGGATTCTTAAGAAAGCTAAACCTGCAAAGACAAATATTATGGCAACAAAAATAAATGCTTGAGTTTTTAACCTTTTCAGGGAAAGTAATTCCTTTATTGGCTGCAGCTAAAACTTCCTACCTTTCTTTCCTTTTTTGTTGTATCTGTGAGTAATTTCTTCAGTCACATTGTTTATAAGAAGTGAAGTTATTCGTAATCATGCCTTAAGAGTATGTACACAAACTGGACATCCTAATAGAGCACTATGTATTAAATTCCTGATTGTTTGACATAAATTCTCTCTCTTTCTTTTACTCAGACAGGAAGCTTCCCATTTATTTACGAATAGGTTAAGACCCTAGTCATGTTCCTAACTGTGTTCCTAAGTGCTAACATATATTAAGTAAATTTAGAGCCTCTTCTGCATAGGAAACAAATTAAACTGGTTAAACATGGAGAAAGACTAAATGTAATCTATCTTTTGTCATGTTTATGATATCGGAACGCATCTTATATGAATGTTCCAATTTGGCTGTTACAGCAGATGGGTTGCTTATGATAAACCACAACTACAGACAGAGAATGTGATAGTATAAATCATAAAGAAGATAAATAATGAAATTCTTTGAAATAAGGTTGCTTAAATATTTAGACATTTGGTTTCCAAGCTTGCTTGCACATATGAAATAGTATTCTCTACCGATGGAAAGAAATGCTCTCAACAATAATCATATTGGGACAACTAATAAGGTCTGAAGGACATATTTGCATTTAGAGACCTCTTTGGATTTATGTAAAATTTGTATACACAG
This sequence comes from Donacobius atricapilla, assembly GCA_013397315.1. Lineage (NCBI taxonomy): Eukaryota > Metazoa > Chordata > Aves > Passeriformes > Mimidae > Donacobius > Donacobius atricapilla. The sequence goes on from WBMY01007789.1 coordinate 21,500, forward strand.
GGAAGATATTGGTACTCAGGGAAGTGGTCCTAGATGGAAACCTGCACAGAAGAGTAAAGACAACTCGTGACTGAGCCATTTTTCCATAAGTCAAGGCACACTGGAGTTCTCCTCTGTGCTTCTTTGTGCAAAGTGCACAAGTCTGGGAGAAAAAATGAAGTCTTGTTTTTAACCTCTCTTATTTATAGCTGGCCTAGCTCAGGCAGGTACCAAACCTCAAAATTATTACCAGGCAGAACTTCAATTTTCCAATTCATAAAAGTCCTAGAAACCTGATTTCTACCAGTAACTTAAGAAGGAAGATTAGTGTGCAAATCCAATGAGGGATACATGCCACTGAGCTTACAACTGCACCAAAGAAAGTAATCCACTCTCAGGGATTTATTTTTACTGGAAGCTTTACACATTTCAAAGGTGGCTATGAAGTCCAAGTTCCCCTTAGAGAGAGATCAGACTTCTTAAATTCAACCCTCATCATCCCCCCTAGATGTCTAGAAAATGGGTGAATTACCCCCAGGAGATACTGCTCTTTCTGAACTGATGGTCAATTTAAATTACTGAACAGTAGATGGCTAATGTAGGTCAGATGTCTAATGATGGCATTTTATGGGGCCGATGATGGAGATGACAATCTTGGTGTTTCAGTTTTAAATACCACTTGTCTATTTTGCTTGGTGAGTGCCCAGAAGAACAAAGCTTGAGCACACAGCAGTTAAACAAAAAAAAAAATCCATGAGCTGTGTTAGAAAATGAAACTAAATGTGTGCCTCCTGTCATAAGTATGATACCTGCCCTGATTTTATTCAGCTTAGGGCTAAGACTTTTCTCCCTCTGAGTTTTCCATGAGACACACATCATTTTACATCATTTGTGGGTAGTTCCATTTAATCCCTACAGCAGTGAAAGCAACTGAGGCATTCATTAGACAAAGATATTGGTATATCCACAATGGCATCATCCCTCTGCCCAAATCCTGGCATGACTTACATCCCAGGCATCCAAAGGCTGCAAGGGCAACCCAAAGCCAAGTGCAGGCAGCCAGTGTTCCCCTCCCAGGAACTGACGCACGACAGAATGCACAGAAACCGGAGCACACGTGGTGCCCCTTTCCTTTAAATTAAAGATCTCGCCTTTTTAAATGAAGTGATTATGATGAGGGCAGTGGGATTAAGAGAGGACTGGCGCCTTTTGTGCAGGTGGTTTCCCTAATAGGAGACTTTCTAGCAAGAGAGCACTATATATTCTTGAGGCTCAAAGCTAAACTTCTATTAAAACCAATTAATTCATTGAACAGGCTTGTATCGCTTTACAGTGCCCGGGCCTTTACTTAAAAGAAATCAATTGTATGAGTACAGCTGAGAAATAACCACGATAATAGATGTTTTAGCTCTTGCTTTTACTTTTCTCTGATAGCCCTTAAGGTGGTCAGAGGTAAAAGCTAAAGATGCATTGTAGCCTGAGGGATGATTGAATGAAAAAATGGGGGATGGGAGCAGAGCTATGCTGATAGACCAATTTCCCACCACTGCAAGCCAGCGCAATTGATTGATGAATCCTTGCTCTGTCAAGAGGCAGCCCTTCAGATTTGATCACATAAATACTCATTCAACTCAAATTCTGCTTGACAAGCCTCAGACAGCTTTGTTCTGTCACAGATATCATTGGAAGGAAAATGCTCCATTAATCATCCTTAATTAACTTTACCATAGTCTGCTGGAACCAATATGTTCCCTGGCTAAATCCCTAAGACTTAGCTAGATTTCTGTAGTTATCAAATAGAAAGTTGTTTTTAAAGTTCCTCTCCCTCATTGCTGCTAACTACAGGAAATCTTTCCCTGCCTGTTTTCTAGGAAGGCGCTTGCATTGATCAGGATGTGGCTTAATCCTTTGACAGTTAAGCTCCTTTGCCGGAGACACACAATTGTACCTATTTCTGATTATAAAAGATTACTGATCTATCCACAATTAGTGCCAAGGTGTTGTGCTTCCAAAGCACCCCCTTGTTTTCAGGCTGTGGGAAAGCCTTACAAACATAACTGAAAATAAAAATAGAACCCAAACCAGGCCCAATGTGCAAAGAGGGACCAGGAAGAAACACAGCGATTTAGGTGGGTTTGGGGGATAACTAGAAATAATAAAGTTTTTCAGGTGCAAAGTAGGGGAAATCATGAAGACATGCTCGTTAGCCTGGGTTGCCACTGTCCCCTCTCACCCAGCAGTTTTGTTTTGCTGCAGGGCTGGAGCATCTTTTACCTGGTACCATCTCTCACCCCCAAGAGAAGGGTCCTCAGATAGCTCCAGCTCTTGGTGGGTGTCCTCCATCCACAGGGATGCTCCCCAAGCACATGGAAGGGCATTTACCTCATACAGCTCTCCCCCTTCCTTTGGTGTTGTTACACTGATAATACTTCTTTCTTTACAACATCTTTCTGATTATTTTTTTTTTTAACATGGTAAAAACCCCCTACATTCCTCAAGGATTTTCAATGGGACCTGAGGGGTCTAAAACCTTGCTGGTTTGGGGTCTTGCTGCTCTAAGGTGCTGCTCAGAGGCAATGGGACCAATAGACTTTGAAGATAAATTCCTTACTCATTAATTTCCATTGTCTGGGATACATCCCTTTGAAAGGATTCACTAGAGATAAGGAAAGAAAATAACACAGAAGCATTTTGACTAAATAGAAATAAGTGTGGGAACATTGTCCTCAATGAAACAAAGCCTGGAATGGTTCAGGGCCAGGTTGGATGGGGCTCTGAGCAACCTGGTCTAGTGGAAGATGTCCTTGCTCACAGGGACTAGATGATCTTTAAGGTCCTTCCCACCCCAAAATATTCCATCATTCTATGGTATTTGTTAATGTCACAAAACCTTTCCCATATGAGAAGCCTTTATTCCTGAAAACTGTATTACTGAAAGCTTAGGAGGACATGGGCTATCTGTATTGCTAAACATTTATGTGTGAATCTGGGTACAAGCAATGAAATATAACCTAAATTGTTGAGCAAATTTAATGGTAAAGCTCATGCTTGCTTTGTTATGAAAAAAATAGTATTTTAAAGTAAACACTGAGAGGGGAAAAAAGGGATCATACTCTATCCCTGTGTACATCACAAATCTTCTGCTTGCTCTGGGGAGAAGTCACTTCGTGTTATGCTCTCCACCAGCCTTGGACTGTGGTCAATTTAATCAATGCTCCTCCTGACGGCAGCGCTGCTCAGCCGAAAATGGAAGTGACCGTTTCAAGCTGTGCACTCCAAGCAGCCAGCTGGCCTGTTTTAAACTCTCTGGAAACTTGACATACTAATGTTTCCTTTACGGCACCGAAGGAACCAGTTATAAAGGCATCTTCTCAGGTTATACAGCAGAAAAAGGCAGATGCATAAATCAGGGCTACCAAGCCTTGGCAGACCGAAGGGCCAAACCAGAGAAGCATCATCTGGCAGCAAAGTGAGAATTATTTGGGTGCAGAAATGAGAGATATCTACATTAAAAAAATAGAAGCAACTTTTATTTTCTCCTCTTGTTCTCAGGAAGAGCTGAAGCCTGGAGACAGAACCAAAGTTGAGACCTTTTCAACTCGTGTAAAACTTTCTGGGTTGAACTTGCTTTGCCATCAATGTTCCTTTCCCCGTTCTTTCCCTCTAGCTTCCTTCTCCTTTCTCCACACACTTGTCTCCACCCCTTGCTCCTTTTTTTTTGCTTGAATTTTTTCCCAATACTTTGCAAAAATTTTTCTCCCTACTGGACAGGGACTTTATCTGCCCTTAGCTGCCTCCCCAGCTTGCAGGGTTGTGAGTTAGGTTCCCCTCTCACCTCAACACAGAGGTGATCAGAGACAGGAGAAGGGCAAGATATTTAAGGTCTCAGAGGGAAGGAGTTTCCTAGCCCTAGTCCCTGCCTAATTCCATCTGGAAAACAATGATAAATCAGAAGTATCAGCACTAAATTGGGTTTTTCTCTTAAGGCAGGTTGTAGGGAGGTTGGAGCCCTTGTGATCCTGCTCCTTCCAACACTGGGATCTGTGGTTGTCTTTCTTATTCAATCTTGCCTCAAAATATAACCGTGATATAAACTAATGGACAAAATGCATAGCTGAAAGAATACTCTGAGCAGGAAACTTAAAAAAACAATTGTATTATCTAGACACCTATAAGAACATCCAGTCCATCTTTGAATCACAAAATGAAATAAACAGCATCAGATGTATGGTGAAAAACCTGTAAATGTCCTTTCTCATTATGGAGGTCAAAGAATACATTAGTTATTTTTAACTAATGTCTTATTCGACCCCATGCAAACTTAAATCAGTTTGGGTCTGACTGATTCAAAGCTGTTCTCTGGTTCCCTGCTCTGCTGTAATAATTGACTAGGCTAGACTTTAGAAAGGTCAAAAAAGCAGCCCCGCTTCATATTATTTCAGCTAATAACTCAGTTCTTAAATCAAAATTTAAGAACTAATCTCTCAAAGCACTATTTCCTCCCCCTCCATTAAATCCATATGTAATTTCAAATTAAATGATAGATGTCCAAAATCGTTACTTTTTGCTTAATTGCTTTTAAGTTACTGGGGGACACAGCATGAGGGTTTGTTAGAAGATCTAGGATTCTCCAAAAAAATCGGAATTAAGAAAATCCAAGAAAATCTCAGAAAATGCAGCAGTAACTGAAGAACCTGAGGAGAAAACAGCAGGCACTGGACAATCTAAAGGAAAACCAGGCTGACAGATTGCAGCATCTAAGACAGGCTCAGAAGTGGCTGGGCAGCAAGTCTGTGGGGTAGGTAAGGTGGGGCTGAGGGGAGCTTGTCAGCACAGATGAGATGTGAGTGTCAGGACAGACTGGGGGCTTTCATGGAGTGGAAGACAACAAAGGCTCCACATTTAACCCAAAATCCCTCTCTAAATACATGAATTCCAGGAGGATGCCAGGATATGTCTTATTGAGTGCAAATTTAAAGATTGGCTCATGTCAAGCATTTAACTCAAAAGTTAACACGCAAGTAGCGCATTTCTACCAAAGATTCTGATGTCAATTTGTAAAACCCCCAAATCCAAGCGCTTAAATTTCATTACATTGGTTTGTGATGGTATAGTCACTCACAAAAATCTTACTCCATGTTCAATATATTCTCAATTCTTTCTGCTGTCCTTATCTGACTCCCTTCAACAGAAAATTAGCCTTAATACCAATGCAAAAGGAAGATTGTTAGCAAAGAGTGGTGTGAACTAGGGCTGTCATTCTTCCAAGCTCCTTGTGGTCATATTTAAGTAAAAAAAAAAGAGAAAAAAGTAACCATGCTTGCACATGAAGAAGGGGATGGCTTTGTCCCGTTGGAAGTCACCTAAAAAACCCTCTCCTGATTCCCAAGGGGAGGATGGAAGGACGTTTGGCCGAGCACATCTGCATGCACATCTGAGGGACCCTTTTGGCACACATCTCGTTGCCCCACACGTCTCCGCTCACCTCAGTACCACAAAAACAGAGATTCAAGTTGGGCACGGCACAAACACGCATCTGTTGCAGTCAACCACTTGACATAACAATGTTTTCTCTCCCTCCAGCTCTTACCTCCCCCAAAATGCCTTTCTTTTCCCACTTTCAAAGAGATTTTTTTTTTTTTTAAGACACCAAACCTTGGGCTTTGACTGCTGTTTATGGGATACTTATTTGGGGCTGCAATAAACTGCGAGCGGTTTGAGGTTGGCTCCTCAAACTGTAACTGCTGTTGGGTTTTTTGTCGTTTCTTTCTGCCGAGGGAGCCTTTTCCTCCTCGCTTCCCCGCGGTCACTCTGTGCTGTGCTTTTGTTTAGCCTCCCGGCACGGAGTTGTTTATTTGCACTAACAGCGCCGGCCCTGCTCCCCGTGGACTGTTTGTCCAGTGGCCTGTGGAGCCTCCATGACTTTATTGTTGACAAGGGGTAGGTGGGATCCAAGTTTTTGTGGTTAACTTGTTTATTGATAATTACCTTTTAATTGCCACTGCTGCCAGCTTCCTATAATTTATCATGATCACTTTGTTTTGTTGTTGTTGCTCTTAGAAATAATAATGTGAAAGAGGAGGGATAACAAAGAAGGAAAAAGAGGGAAGAGGGCCAAATTCTGATCACTCCTTCCTGAGTTTTAAAACTGCACCGTTTGATTAATTTAAAGTCTGGCCAGGTCTCATCAATGTAGCCCATCATTATGGCAAGGGCATCCCCTCCCCAGGTGCTGCCAGATGGGTCAGCTCCTCTCCAGCACTCATACAAGGCATGGATTTGGTGTAAGAGAACCCAACCACATTTCCCCTGAGTTGTGGAAAAACAAACTCTTCAGAAAACTTTTTTGTTGTTGTTGTTTTTTAGATTTGCTTATAGACAACACAAAACTGTTCCCTGCCGTGTCTGAAGAAGGAACATTTTTTAGGAATTTGGGTTTTTTTGATGGAATGTTTGGAAGCTGACTTTGAGCACTCAAGATGTCACCATAGGACATCTGCAGCAAGACCAAGTGGTTCCCTCAGCCACACCACTCTAAACGTGTTAATCCAAACCAGGACAGGCCAGGCAGCCACATCCCCCAGCTGTGGTACAGCTGCCCAGTGAATCAGGAAAGGAAGAACCTGCCTGGGAAAAGACTTACCCCTCGAGCACAAACCACCCTGGCCACTGCCTGAGGGCCAGTTGTCTCTCCAGAGAGCTTCTGGTGGCCACAGAATCTCTCCTTGAAGATCAAAATTAAAACTAAGCCCATGTATTTATTTCCTTAAATACACTTCCATGCCTATGAACTCAGCTTATCTTAATTCTGTGTTAAAAGCCACAGTGTTTGGTGCAAACCCATTTTTAGAGGTCACAGTGATAACCACTATCCCTTCTGAGGTGCTGCCCAATTGTCAAATCAAATCTGATCAATATTATGGAGCATGAAAACCAGCACCATCAGCAGCCTTGGATATGGAAAACCAAAAGCAACCCAATGGCAAGGGTACCTAATTCATTTTCCTGAGCAACTTCTACAAACCGTTAAAATTTCTGTAAATAAAAAACAACCATGTTTCCCTATTTTGGTGAGTTGACACTGTTTCCCAAATTTAGAAGCATTACAGCTGGGAAGGAACTGTGTCTTCATTTCAATACGTTCATAGAATTTATTCTAGGTGCCTATTTACACATTTCCTGGCCCAAACAATAGCTGCCCCCCAGCCCCTGTGCCATGTGTGCATCGGTCACTGCCCAGCATCATCCCTCTCATGACTCAGGCTGTGTACAATTGTCCAGACAACTCACAACAGTTTATCATCATTGTTCGGTATAATTGGAAACAGAAGTATTTATACACACCCGTGTACCCCACAACTAAATTTATAAAGGCAACTGTCTCTCTTAATCTATAGCGCAGCCAGTGTAAACAGTAATTTGAAGGAATATTCAGATTTATTACGTTACTCGCTTAAAGATCAATGTTTAAAATGGATATATATTGCATTAATCCAAACACACAACAAATCATAAAGCTATTTACACAATAAATTTACAATTCCCGCAGACGCTTTAATCCTGTTTCTGTTTCCAAGGAGCGCTCTTGTCTGCACACACACATATCCACCCACAAACATACTCCCACACTCAGAAAGTACTATTGTAATATTAATTAGCCTAATTTATAAACCTCCAGCAAGACCTGTAACCTCAGCACAATATACATTTAACCATAAAGATGTGAATTAAAGGCACATTAAGGGGAAGGGACAAAAGGAAAGAAATCTGGCTCTGGAGCTGATGCTCAATCACCACCTCAGCCCTGGCACCTCTGGCGTCACCTCTCTGCGAGTCAACAGCATCACTTTGGGCTTCAGTCCTGCTTGTCTCACCTTCCTACAGCTCAGCCATACCCCAAGTTATTTAAACTTAATTTCTGTGGTTTAAAATAATATCCCATTGATGTGGGATCCAAAACTCCTTCAGAGCTAATAAAATGTCACCCTGCCAAACTGAGGCGATACATGCCAACCTTTAGCCCAGTGTGAAATTTTATAACTGAGTTATAAACCCCTCAAAAAACAGAGCTTATAATGGAAAGGCTGACAGATTCTTAACTATACAGTTTCCAGTGGGCTTCTGCTTAATATACTGTATTTCTTCGCCTTGAAGATATTAATTTACTTTTTGAAATGTTCATTGCTAAGATTAAGCGTAGGGTTTTGAAATGTGTTCGCAGGCAATTTATGCAGGCACACAAATGTACTCTTCTCCAGATGTAGGGAATACTAATTTGAAAATGATTTATACGCCGAGCCGCACCGTACATCCATCCCCTGCTCAAAAGGTTTTGCTCTGACACAACACTGGGATCATCTCATATATTAACCCTCTGATAGCATTAGAAATTCATTGAAAAATTGATGAGGATTTTTGTCGATGGCATGGGCTGGAATGGATTTTGTGGATTTCAGCAAAAATTGTGAAGGAGGGCAGAATAGACACAGAACAGACTCATCAACAAGTGAATACACTGGAAAATAAAGGTATATCCATAAAAAAACATGCATTTCTGTGGGAGTACAAGCAACAGAGAGGCTGAGAAATGCTGTGAAAAGACAACAAAGTTACTTAATCCTTAGGAGAACCAGTCCTTAACCCAATGACTTGGTATTTGGCTGCGTACATGCACCATACTGACCATGGTATTTCCACAGCAGCCCCCGGCTGTGCACAGAATACTGGAATGATCCAGGAAAAATGTAGTAACAGGCCCCACAGCTGACATTAAAATGAGCTTACAGACTTACACATCTCTTGGCATGTGAATATTTAGCAACAAACATTCCTTCAGCAATTGAAAATATGTTTAAAAAACAATTCTACACTTGCACCTCTACCGGGAGTGTAAAAGCAGAATTTTCCTTTTTTCCTTTCCTCACTTGGTCCTCAGCTCCTCCACATGTAGATATTTGAGTCCTGCTTGAATGTCTGCTATGTACACATCAGTGGTTTGCTGCCCAATATGACCAAAAACGCCCCACACATATACTTGAGCACAACCTATCTCAGCATTTTCAAAGGAAAGATCTTCTCTTTGAAGCAACATGAATGCCTATATTCACTATAAATACGGGAGTATAAAATGCATCGGTGATGAAAAAACACACTTGCCTTTGAAGGGTGAAGGCACAGGAGAGGTGAGCAGGATTTACTTTATTTTTGACCATAGTAAAATTTCTTGGGCTTTGCAGCCCCCGCTCCATCTCGTGTGGCCTCTTGGAGCACCATAAGAGAAATAGCACCAGACACCTGAAGGCTCATTCAACACTCACAGGAGATGAGAGAGAGAATTTATAGATACAGTGGGTGAGATTTCTCGTGGAATACAGTCTGCTTCATCTCTACCTCAATTTTATCAAAAATATACTGGCAGTCAAGATGAGTGGCTCCCACAGGAGATAGAGAAAGCCAAATATGTGCACCATAAACACATGACCCTAAATTGCCTTAAAGTAAAAGGGGTAGAGGAAGCTTTGAACGGCCCAGGAGCCCTTCTGTTGTTTGAATCGCATGTTGTGCTGTGGACCTTAATAAAATTAGTCCCTTGCTATGGACGCCAAGGCTAAACCAATCAATACATTTGGGAAATTAACTCATTGGAGAACTGCTGGAAGTGATGCTTTTGGTGGTGATGAGAGGGGAGAAGGTCCCCTTATTCCTCAGGGAACAGAACAAAATACTCCTCTGAAGCTCACACACTACTTTTATCTTTCACCATGAAGATTTTTAGGCATCACTAAATACCATGAACACAGAATTCAGTGTCTTTGGCGAAGAGTTGAATGTAATTATGATTTTAGAAAAGATACTTAAGATATCCAGTGGAGGAGATTCAGTAATTTGTTCTGTCAACTGGGAGAACAACCTTAGTAGAAAACTATTTCGTCTGCCCCTGCTTGAGATGATATATTTTATTTGAAATAATTTCCTTGGCCCGTGTCTGGAGGGTGAAAAGTGACTTGCTCTTATTTATCTTTCTTTTGGGGCTACATGAATTTCAGACTCATGAAAGTGAGCGACTGATAGCAGTTAAGCCAGGCAGAGCATTGGCAGGTGAGCTCAGAGCTTCCACTCTGCTGCCAATGTGTCTCCACTGCAACCCCAAATATCTCTATATTCTAGGGAATATCCAGCCTTTAACAGGCACTGCCACTTTTAAAATACCAATAACTGTGATCTATGACTTGGATTTCCTACGGAATGGTATCTAGATTGGTTTCAAAAGTACTTCTCCCCTACCTGCATTAAGGGTTTGTTGAACACCCTTTGCTGCAGTACCCAAATGTTAATTCAGGCCATTAATTCCCAAGCACAGGCACTAAAACGTGGGTGCCCACGTGGTGGGAGGGCTCCGAGGAAGAGTGGGGCAGTCAGAGATGTGCCTTGATTTAAACCGCAGAGGGGAGAAATGCAGCACCCCCAAAACGCAGGTGAAGTAACCAGCTACAGAAGCAAGGACTCGGTGCTGAGAAACTGCAGCTCTCAGCACTTAATGAGAAACCAAAGAATGCCTAAAACAGAGATGGAAACGTGGCTTTCCAAAACCACCTCTTGTGATACTCTAAAGCATTTTGGCTTAATTCTGCCCTACAGTTTCTCCAGAAAGAGCTGGAGGCAGGGTTGATCTTGTTTTTGTGCTGTGAAGTTAAGCCCAGCCTCGCAGGTGATGTTGAGATGTATTTTGGGGATCCATTTTCCAGCAGAGAAAAAATTTGGCCCTACATGGTGTGCTTAGCTTAAACAAATCACAGTGCACTTACAAAACTGCAGCAGTTTCAATTGCCCTGGGAACACCAAAAGGACTTTTCAGGTGCATCCTGAGGACAGCACAACAGCTCCTGGTCAGGAATCACTACAGAGACCTGAGTACCATTATTTTATGTCAGCTCTGGGTTTGGAGGTTTAGGTTCTTGCTTGGAGTATTTATACCATGCTGTTCCTCACGGCCCGCATTCTCCAGGAAAGAACAAATAAGATGACCTTTATCATCTATAAATCATAAACCATCAGTTTTCAGTGAAACATCTCCTCAGTGCTCTCCTAAGAACAGGTTTTTTGCAGTACGTGAAATCAAGGGCTCTAAAGAATCGTAGGGCAGAGATGAATCAGTTAGGAAGAACCCATTAAACATGAATCCATGGAAATCCTCCTTTTTTGTTGTTGTTGAATATGCCTACAATAAACGCTACAGTGTGACTTGCAATTTCCTCAAGTTCCTTTTCTCAGAACAATGATGGTTGGCAGCCGCTCAAGCGGCTTCAGTAAACTTTGCAAGATAGAAAGCAATTTAGTTTCCCTTTAAGACTTCATTGCTAAAGTTATGCCCATTGATTTCCAGCCTCATAATTAAAATTCCTCATTAAACATGCTTGACAGCTGAATGTGATTCCTTTTACCTGCTACTGCTACCTTTTTTTTCTTTGTGATACCATTTCATTACAAAAGAACAATAGATTTCCTTTCAGGGTAATATAAGGGCACGGTGAGTAATGTACTTTCTATCCTACAGAAGGCCTAATATTGTTAATTTGCTAAATCAATTAAAAGAAACCACTTTGGAGCTCGACTCAAGTCCTGCATATGGATCACATCAGCCATAATGTGCAGGAGTTCAAAGGCTGGCATTTCGCCCCAGTTGGCACCTAACTGTTTAGTCCGATCCAGGGAATTTGGCTCTTGATTTCAAACAAATGCATCCTGAAGGCTTAAGGCCAGGAGTAGCTCCGTGTGATTTATGTTCCATATTTTCTCATAACACAAAACCTAAAGAGCTCAAAAAAAAAAAAAAAGAAAAAAAAAAGAGTTGCTATTACAGGGCATTTGCTGCAACGTTCATGTAAATACAGAATTACTCAACTGCCCCGTGCACCTTGTGTTGTTTAATATGAGCTTTTCCTCTGAGTGGCTGTTTGATTCCCTAAAATTCCTCCTCCTGCTGCCAGCTCTGACAATCCAAAATGGAAATGACCTGTTTGTAAATGGTTTTGCTCTCCAGGGCAGGCTCACACACAAAGGCAACCACCACCTTTCCCAGCAGGAGATGTTTGTCCTGAAATCTGCAGCCAGGAGATGGTACTGGCTGCGCTGGAAATATCCCACAGAGCCCCAGCTGTGAAACCAGCTGCAGGTCTAGGGGAACCTCACATCTGCTCTCAGCCCAGCATCAACCCCACCTTCTGCTGGCCACCACAGGAGGGTGGATGCATGAGGAGATTTAGCAAAAAACTGAGTGATTTTTACAGGGTTAGCGGACCTGACCTCGGCAGGGGCTGACTTCAAGAGCCCTCAGAGCACCCCAGGAATTCTTGGGCTCCAGCACTTGGCAAAGGAGCAGAAACTCCCTTCTCAATCATAAAATTAGCAATGAGAAAAGTTTAAAATGACAGATTCAAATTTACAGGCACAGTTAAAACATTTAGTACTGCCTAATATGCCAGGTTCCTGGTGCAAAACACATTGTCAGAGCTGATTTAGAAATGAAAGAGGGGAATGGATCGCTGCTTACAGACAATCAATTGTTCCACAGTTTAGACCAGCAATTAAATGTCTTTTTTGTTTGTTTGTTTTCTCTCATTTTCAGATGGCTTTCCAAATTCCAATTTGGAAATTGAGGCATCCAGAGAGCCAGTCACCATTCCAGTGGAGCACTAGGTAATTAGCAACATATTGCCATGTAGTACTGCAGTGCTGTGTCTTTTCATGGAAAACAAATAAATATGTTGTGTAACTGCACTGCTGGTCCCTAAAGTTGCTAAAGCCCAGCCCTGCATGGATTTTCTCTCCTGCACATGAACATAACACTTGTTTATAGCAGTGCCCAGTGACAGTTCATGTGCTGTCAGCATTTTCATTACAAGCCCTATTTTTCTATGGTTTATAACTTGGATATTTTTTCCTCCCAAAAAAAAGTGGATGTAATGCTTATGGACCTGGTAGTGTGAATATTTTAAGTCATGCTAAGATGAAATTTGATACCACGGGCTGTGAATGTGAAAGTAAGGGATATTGATTCTGACAGAGATTGCAGAAATAAAAGCATTAAAAGAAAACGACAAATAAGCATTCAAATACACTGGTTTTATGACAGATATTGCTAATTTTTTCAGGTCACAGGTGTGTAGTGCAGGGAGGTAGCGATTACTGCTGACACTTGTCCTTTCTCTGAGAACTTCTATCCACCAGAAAGATTTCAGGAAGCCGAAGTGAAGAGATCCCATTGCTCCCACTGCTGGAAAAGTACAGACACCATGTACTTGGTAGAAAAAACGTCAGATCGAGGTTTAAACATTACACTGCACAAAAAAGACTGGAGCATTTGCACTGCAGAACCATCACAACAATGCAATATGTGCCTCTTCAGGACCAGTTGTGGGCAGGATCAAGGTAGGTAGGGCGTAGGTTCAAGGCAAAAGAGCACCATGACCTACATGTTCATTTTGAGTGCACACACTGTAATTTTCAGACCTTCTGGAGGTAGAAGCAGCAGCCTCTGGGCAAGTGATGAGGAGTGAACATGAAAAGCAGGTGCCAAGAGCTGCTCAGGAGATGTGAGGACAGCAAACAGAAGAGTGGCATTGTTACAGTGATGCTGAACCAAAGCCACCCTGGAGGCTGCCAGCAAAGACAGTGTTGTCCCTTCTCCCACAAAAAGCACCAGGTCTCCTATTTTGGAGTGTGTGCCTTGCTGAGGAGCCGTTTGGCTGTGTGCAATGTGGGTGATCTTGCAGTGTATCAGGGAGACGCAGGACATAGCCCGTGTCTCCGCCCTTTGTTTTTTCTGGAAAGGAAATCCGTCTGCCTGGTCCCCTGGGAGCCTTGGGACACTCCGCTGGAGACCCGATAAGCACGGGATGGGGACCTTTGCCACTCATTGATGTTGGCTGGACTTAAAGCCAGCCTTTCAAGGAGTCACCTTGAGCTCTGTGGGCAGCAGGACGTTGGTTCTGGCTCCCCTGATGGATGAGCTCACCCAGCACATGCTGGTGGAACCAGCCTGGACTTGTCTCCCTTCGGGGTCACACGAGGTTGTGAGCAACTGAGGAAAGACTTGGCATGTTACAGACAAATTGTCTCTTCCAAGCAGCAGGCTTGCTGAATAAACTCCCAAATAGGTCATGTAGGGAAAGGTGAAACAGATTCCTGGGTCAGGAATGTTTGAGACCTGGAGTTAACCCTCCTTTGGATTTGCAGTGCATCCACTGTGCACCCACCCACTTAAATGGGAAACAACAGAGAGTGAAGGAAGAGAGGGAATGCTCAGAGTGCCTCGGAAACCACCCCACTCCCCAGGCTCTGAACTCCTCTTTCCCACAGAAAAACACATTTTAGAATAATGAGTGCAAGGTGGAAGGGGAGAAACGCAGGAGGGAAGGAGATGGGTGAATGTTCGCAGGCTCATCTCTGATCATTCCTCAGCATTATTCATTTCCTGGAGCCACATCCATGGGAAGTGATACAGTCACTGCTCTTTGAAATATCCAAGCGTACGAGGCATGAGGGAGTTCTCTTCGTTACCACATCATTCACATTTTTGAACTCTATATCATCCTTATGCTTTAGGAGAATCTCCTCCCAAAGTAAACAAATTTTGGTGGGGCTTAGTGGAAATCTTTTGCGTCAGACAGAGCGATTTAACAAAATGGACATTTATGAAGAAAAGTTTTGAGCAGGTCGGCGAATCAAATGAACACAACACATCTAAAATCTCTATAGTCACAATATTTTGTCAGCGGGAAGAGGGAAACACAAGTTTTGAAGGTGAGCCTTGCCATCCAAATCCCTCATTAAAATCTCTCAGTTCTTGGAAACATCTGGATGTATTTTTTGCACATGAGAGCAATCCTGCGTCTACAATTATCTGCACCAAATGAGGACTCACAGCAGATCCCAACAGACTCTTCAGACCTCCCCTCTCTCCACAGGATGCTCTCAGTATCCTCTACCTGACATTTTCCTACCTCTTTCCCACCTATCTACCTGTCTCTGTGATTTCCTTCCTGTCTTCAGAGCCCTTGTTCCACACAGAAGACCTTAAATGTCTCCACCAGTGCAACTGGGAAGCACTGGGGGTTTTTTAGGTGTGTTCCCATAGTGACACTTGGGATGTGCATTGATCTGGGGACAGAAAATAGAGCACAAGGAGCCTGTGCTGACACAGGCAGAGGAATACACTGACTCCAGGAAAATCTTCTTTTCCTGATCCATTTGTGCACCTCAAGCACAAAGAAATGTTTGTTCTTAGTCCTGAGGCAAAAAAAAAAAAAAAATTAAACAGCACAGGTTATCTCTAGAGAGAATCAAAGGTGAATTTGATACACGAGCATTTACTAAGGATAATCTGAGAGAGGTGGCAAACACAACCATAGGCAAAGACTTCAAATTAATTTCAAAGCAGATCTGTCCTAGAAAGTAATTGAAAACATACCCAGCTCTCACAGCCATACAAGAGCCTTGCCATTCCTTTGCAAGACAACTCCAAGACACCCCATATGGGATCCTGACCAGTCACATGACTTTTAATACCCACATGATGGCACTAAAATGGGCTATTAGATTTACAGTGTCATTAACCTCCTAAAATAAAATCACTGTTCTGATAAAAAAAAAGAAAAAGAAAAAGGAAAAAAGAAAGTAAATAAATAAAAATGAGGAAAAGACAAAGAATGAAAAAAAAAAGAAAAATAAAGATAAGGAGGAAAAGTAAGAGCAGAAAGAGGAAAAAAAGCAAAAAATAAAGAGAAAGAGAAATTTTTTTAAAGAAGGACAAAAAGAAAAAGAGATGAGAAAAGGAAGAGTGAAAGGAAAAAGAAGTAGCCTAAATGCTGCTGGGTTTCGGGTAACCAGTCCATGAGGAAATGCTGACAGGGGTCACTGTGGCATAATCTTTCATTCGGCCCCAAAGCTGTCACATCCTCCCCAGATGTCTGAAACATAGATATAAATTTTCATTATCCAGCAGAATAGGGGCAGAGGTACACAAAATGATTTTTTTAGCAATCAAATTATGGCTCATTGTCAGATTATGTGTAAACAGTAATTTTGTGAAGTTTTCCTGTGGTCATTTATCTACACCCACGTTTAGTAGCTCTGCTGAAGCTGAAATAAAAAAGGAAGGTTTTTCAAATTACATTATTGTCTTCATAATCAAGTTGAGGGACCATAAAAACTGAATAAAAAATTAATATTATTATGGAGGAATTTTGTCTCACCCAACTAAACTGTGGGATCGCAGTATTTTTTTAATGAAAGCAGAAAGGATGCACCCCTTTAAAGGAATGAGGAAAAACTGATGGTGGTATATAAAACTAAACTGAGGTATCTTGTAGAACTCTCAAATCTCAGTATTTTCCCCAGGTTGAGTGAGCACAGGGTCACACCAGGGTGCAGCCAAGCAGCTTCTCCAGAGCTCTGCAGACCTTGGGCACTGGGAGCCAACGGCTCCAGGGGACAGCCCAGTCCTGGCCAAGAGAAACATGAGGCCTCTTCTACCTGAACCAAGGCAAACAAAAGGTTTACAAGTGGAGATGGAACTTTCTTTCTTATGGAAAGAAAAATCAGGTTGTGTCATAATATTTTATGATGCTCCAAGGGGAGTCCAACTAAGTATTAGGAGCACACAGCTTGCCTAGATCTTAGGAGGTTAAGATAAATGTCTTAGTTTATGGCCAACCCTGGTGACAGTAATGACTAGATAACATGGAAGTTTTAACAGGTAAAATATTCCTTACAGGTGATGGCTTCTCAGCAGTGTTAAAACATACACTTTGCTCTCTGGTCCTGCTCTGCCTTCAA
Organism: Donacobius atricapilla; assembly: GCA_013397315.1. NCBI lineage: Eukaryota > Metazoa > Chordata > Aves > Passeriformes > Mimidae > Donacobius > Donacobius atricapilla. Next base: position 38,315 of record WBMY01007789.1, read on the forward strand.
AAAAGCTGAAGAAATAGTTGTGCTGGTGGCTTAGTGCAGAAACCAAGGGAAAAAAATGCTGTGTCTTGTTTTTTCTTGTTTAAAAGACAATGATATTCATATTTCTTCATGCGAGACAATGACACCAATAGCTCTTTGTGTCAGGAGGAAGTTGCGAGGCAGGATCCCTGCAACGTCTCTGTGAAGGGCTGGTATGCTCAGGAATGCAAAGCCCACAGTATTATCTGCTTTATTATCTTGCTTTGGGACTGTACCAAATGCTCTGCAAGTCTGGATCACTGTCACCCTGTTACGATGAAAGAAGTGCCTTCGGTTATGAACTACTCCGGAGACACCAGATTAGAGTTCAAAGGCTATTCCTTGCATTAGCAGCAAATGCAGGAATTCTGAAGCAAAGTGATATACTTAGTGTGAGCTTTTGCATATCACTCTGCTATTTCGCTCCATAACCACCACGCAGTAGTAGGAGCTACTGTTTGAACCTAAGCTCCCTATGAGTTGAAAGTTTGGGGCATGTTTATTGGATAACCCAGATTCTTTTCTAGTAGCCATCAGCAAACACTTTGTATATGTCACAAGCCTCCCACTCCCTTCCGGGAGATGGGGATTGGATGGAAGGAGGAAGAAAAACACAGCTATTACAGATTTAATATATCCCCCGGAAGAAGTAAAGCATGCCCAACTTCAATTTCATACAAGGCATGCAGAGAAAACTCAATATTCTCATTTAATCTGGGAAATTCCTCTTGGAGAGGGAGTTTTATGGATATCAAGAGCCAGATTTCCCGCTATAACAGTCTGGCAGTGCATTTCCCCTATCTTGGACTCAGGCAAAGCTGACGGAGCCAGCTTGGCCACCTCCCTGAAATGGTGGTCCCCACTCTCCCACAACAAAGTACCACATCAAAAGTTGTTCCAGCCAGGGAACATCAGGAAATGCGTTTGGGCAAGAGGCGTCCTAGCAACCCCACCCCCAGCTCACACTCCCTGTGTCCAGGGACCTCTGTCTTGGGCCTGTGATTTTATTAAAAAATCCCACAACAAATTCCTGCTTTTGGTACTATGCAACCAACGCGCAAAATGATGCTGGGTCTGCTTTAAATTAAAACAAAAGTTTCAGCAGATAGGATCTCTGATACATACTGAGTTGCTTTTCTCATCTGAGATTCTTCCTCAAACAGCTAAAAACAATTAGGATAAATGAGTAGATATAAAGGTCAGCAGTACAAACAATTCTGGGAAAACCAGATAGCTCACTGGATAGTTCCTTTACTTCCGTCACCGCAGAATGAATAGATACAAGTCCAAACGCACTCCCAGCGATCTGATTAGAAAGATATCCAGAGCTCCTAAACAGCTTTTGTGGTTTCATCTCTCCTTTTTTTTTTTTTT
>WBMY01007789.1:39744-53407 GCA_013397315.1 Donacobius atricapilla
CCTCTGTGCTGCCAATCCACCCCAGATCTGGTGAGGCTGAGGCTTTGCTGCAGCAAAAATTCTTGGGGTGTTTTTGCCATCTTATGGTGGAAGGTGCCGGAGCCCGTACGGGAACGCCAACATGTGGCATGTCTGGCACGTGAATGTCATTCCTTGGGAATATTAGTCAGCCCTGTAATGTCTCATGACATCACTCTGGAAGGAAATAGAACAAGAGAAAAATCAATGGACAGCAGATACCTACCTATTATGAACTATAATTGTGCATTTACCAGTCTGCCAAGCCATAAATCTAGTCGTTTAAAACCCATTTTAGCATACATTCATATATGTTAGGAGGCTATTAACACAGGGGTGAATTATAGCAAACAGGCTTCTAAGCAGAGTCAGGATATGTATTTTTTTAAATAATTATAGTGTTCAGCACTGTAGTTAAGACTCAAAAGGGTTTTGTATTCCACCAGCTTTTATCCCTAACCAATCACAATGGCAATGAACACATCGTCTCAGATTGCAACTTTTCAACCCTGAACTCCTTCCTTGCAGCAAATATTGATCATGGGGGGCAACCAGCAAGGACCTTGTTAAGAAAAATTAGGAAATAATTATTGTATGGGGTTAGGGCCAGACTCAGTTCTCGCTGAAATGAGGGCAAGCCCTTTCACTCCTTTTATTTTGTGTTAGAATAAACTATTTAAAAGTCTCAGCTCCAAAATGGACAAGTTAGAAAAGTCTGAATTAGGCCTCCAGAGATGTTTGGAATAGTGTTTGCCTTGGCCAACAGGCAGTGTTAATAATTCAGGCTGATGGAGGAAAGAGCCGCAGCAAATGGCAGATTACACACCAAGAGATTAGGAACAATTGTGCAAATACTTCTGCTGTGGTAGCTCAGGAAAAATCCCTTTCTTCTCCTAGCAGTGGTCTGTCATGTAAGAAATCCTTAATAGGTTTTGTATGAGCAAATAATAATGACTTTTGGTAAAAAAGAATACAGTTTTAAAAAATATTCCTTTTGATGAGGAATTCATGGGAAATGGGTATTAAGACACCCCAAAGACTTACTAATGATAGGGAACAGATACCCGTGGAAATTAGTACATGGTCACAACACCAGCCAGAAATGAAAAAGCAGCAGTAGTAGTGCAGGAAATCTCAGCTTTTCATTTAATATTGTTACATTCATTCACTCAGTTGAGTCCACCATAAGCATCAAAGAGGTTTGAACTGCACACAGAAAGTGCAGCCCATGTGCAGATCTTTACTCTGATTGGAGTGCTTGACTTGGCTTCAGCCCTAACGTGTCCATGAAATGTAAACTGCAATTTCTAGATATATTACTATTGTTACATATGGGGAAATAGAAGACTGTCCTCTTCCATTTTCCTCAGACTGCAGCCCAAAGCTACCATCTTTAAAACCCCTTAAATAGTAAATGTATGTTCTACATAATCTTCTACCAAAATGGCCCTTTTTTCCCTAATTAACATAAAAAATTGCTTTAACTCAGAACAAAGGTAAATGTAGTATTTCAGGGGTATCTTTTTGACTTTGACAAAACTGCAGCCTCTGCTTAATTGATTTTGAGACAAATTCCTAGAAATTGTAAAGAAACTCCAAAGGTTCGAGGTGATCTTAGTCCAATTCTTCCCTACCTTCCTTTTAATCATTATTTTTAAAATCTTGCACTCACTGATTTTGACAGTGGTATTGGTTTTTCCAGCTGCTCATTAAGAGGTGGCAACCAACAGCCTCACAGTCAGATGAAATTACTCCAAAAACTCTATTTCACTTTTAAAGACATCTATAATACAAATATGAAGCTTATCAATTAATGACTGGACTAAGAGAATATCCCATAAGCAAGTGAATGATGAGGGAAAAGGTGGTGAGGAAATAACTGAAGTTCCAGGAGATGTTGCTCTGGCCTTTAAGAGGAGGACATGCTCATTGAAATGTTACAGTGGATGCCATGAAAACAGGTTTTTTTACAAAAAAAAAAAAATTATCATTATTGCAGCAGCTCTTTCATGGTGGATAGAAAAAGAAGAGAAACTTTACTACTCATTTCCCCGCCACTGGAGCTCAGTGGCTTGTTTTTCTCAACACCCACTCTATTTCTCTGTTATTACATGATCCTCCCCTTCACGCCGCGGAGCTGAGCGCGCAGCCTCCCCACACACCCAGCCTCTTCCTCCCAAATCCTTATCTCAGATTGATGATGTGGTGCAGGGCCTATGGCTGACAACATGTGCATGAACTCAGTTTCCACACGGTTTCGCCAGAATGCGAACGCTCGCTTTCGGGGCCAACGATTTAACGGCAATAAATATTTACTTGCACTATGTGGATTCCTAAGGACATTCTGCAGCTCCAGCAGTTGCTCTGCTGAGTAAGTCTTTCTTTTAAGAACGCCTCTTGTGAAAGACATCATCCAGTTTCTAAGTTCTAGTTTTTCATTAAAATATAGTGGGAAGGGTTCTTAACTGGACACGCTGATGCCCAGTGACAACACCCTTTTAAATCAGAACAAACTTTTAGAACTCTAAACACAGGCATAGGAGCACAACTTTAGTCATCAGTTTTTAAAACTTTTGGTGCATTTCCTAACAGTTCTCATCGCCTTTTGTCCAAAAGTGAATCCCACCCTGAACTTTACATAGGTTTTCGGTTCCTAACTCAAGCATGAAAATCTCCAGGATTACTCCACATCTGCTCATCTCAGCAACCTTATTTACATCTTAGTGAGGTGGCACCTCTCCCATTGTTCCATGTCAAGACTGCTTCTCAGCTGTGAGATTTTTGGAAAGCATAATTGACATTTTTGTAATACATCAGCTCGGCTTTGCTATTTGCTCCCTTTCCAAAGAATGCTATGAGCAAACCACAACCAGTGTTTTCTTGTGAGTCAGGTTTAACTGCTGGAAGACTGATTCTGCAGAATCGGGAGAAATCAGACAACCTAAATATTGTAGGATGGAACAAAATGCCAAAAGCGGAGCTGGGACTGGAGAGGGATAGATCTCTAAATAGGCAGTAGAAAAAATTTGTGAAGACCCTGGCTTGCACTCTCCTGTTATTGAACTGCTCCAGCCATAAGAGCTTTGTAATTACGTAAACACAGAATAAAAGAGTTTAACCCAAATCCCTATGAAAGACTCCTTTTGACTCCAGTGACCCTTAGATTAGCCCCAAAACTAAGAGATGGCAGATTATTAGGACATGACTATCACCATCTCCAATGTGCAAGTATTCCCGTTTTGTGGGGTAATACTACCATTTCTGTGCAACTGGAATTAGAAATAAAACATGCTAATGGGATGTCTAATATGTCCAGTACATTAAAAAAAAAATACAAATTCCAGCTTAATCTGGTCTTTTCCTATTGCCAAGATGGGAAACAAGTTTATATTTTCCTCTAACTCTCCCAAACTTGTTCCAATCCTTTCTCGATTTTTTTTACGAAGCCCGTGAATGCAGGTCAATTTTTAACAAGCTCTCAACCTTTTGGCACCTTCTGTTCCTTTTCAGATCATTTTGATATTTTAGCTATTTCCTGGCCTGCTTTCAGTAGTGGTGTGCAGGTTTTCATTTGCTGAGTTGTAAATAATTATGCTCTGCCGTCCTGGATTTGTCTTCCACATTCCATCTGGGATGAGATGGGCCAAATAATTTCCTGTTTTCTATATACAAATGATAAATGCCCATATTTGACATAGCTTTCAGTAGTTTTCATGCTGGAAACTTTCCTGATGCTTCTCTCAGTGTGTGATATATAAGGTGTCACGTTTTATTGCGTGAATAACTCAGTGCTCTGCTCCAATGGACAGCATTTTTCTCTCTTTTTTTTTTTTTTTTTTTTAACCTAGAAAGTCAAAATGCTTTGCCAGTTGGAGGATTTAATATTCTAATACAGGGCAGGAAGCAAATAAAGCTATGTGACAGAGCAGACACTGCCTGCACTCTAAGTGTGGTGAAGGACAATAATTATCACTCCACAGGGAGTGATTAGGCCCACTGAAGCTTGAGTGATTACCCTTTCCTTTGCTGACCCTATAATCAGGCCTAGATCTCTAAAGTTATGAGCAATTTTTAGAAGACAAACTCTTAAGGAAAACCAGAGTAGTTCTCACACACCATATGCACAATCAGACAATTCCAGAGGCAGAGCACCAAGAGCAAATATTTACTATAGAGTATTTATATTATACCAATACCATTCAAATTCTACTATCTGTGCAATAAACTCTTAATAATTAGTAGGAAGAGGAGAAAGAGTAATGCAGTAGGACAGAGCAGGAGTTCATACTAATAAAAGGCTTTATTTACCAGCACTGGCACAGAGTGCACGGGTTTTTCTCACAAGGTTTGTACAAAAGAAGAAAATGGCACTATCTTAGGCAGTGGTCTTGCCAAAATATTTGGCAAATGCTGAGGTTTTCAGTAGCAGTCAGTGGAATGAACAGGCCAAAGCACACTAGTGACAATAAGAAAAGTAATCAAATGACAAGAAACTGTAAAATGGGTCAGTTTGCTTTCAGGGCCTTTTCCTCCTATAATATCAATTATTTATTCAACAACATAAGATAAGAATTGAGAACATAATTGTTCTGGGGAAGTCAAAATGTTCCCCATCACCAATTTCTTTAGTCAGTGCACTGAGGGAAAAGCACGGCCCGCAGCACAGATAAACCTCGCTGCGTTTACCGCTTGCCCTTACCTCACTTCCTTCTGACAACAAATCTAGGGTGAGCAGATAAGATTATAACCCATCTGCTCCATTTTAGAGTGACAGGTGTGTACCTTTCCAGAGCCAAAATGCAAAAGCTCCCACTCAGCTCAAAGGCTGGCGGGGCTGTGTTTATAATAATTGTCCCCACCCAAGGATACAGGGAGCATTTTAGCTGCCCTGTAAACTCCTCATTTTTAACCCCAAGAGAGCATAATGAGATAAAAATAAAGCCGAGGGAAGCATGGGATTTCTTGGGAGATAAGTCAGTCGATTATGTGTAACATCTGAGCAGGGTCTGTGCACAGCATCCTCCAGCCCTTGAGTACCTGCTGGACACACGCTGAAATCATTATCTCAGAGCCCGTCAGTCTGCGAGTCTGGGCTCAAATACTCCTCTGTCAAGATTAGAAGAGTTGGTAGGGAACATAATATTTGGGCAATTTAAAACTCTTCACGAGTTAGACCTGAGTGGGGGGGACGCTTCAGATTGGGATGTCATTTCCAGTATTTCCACTGACTCCAGAGAGGCTCAGATCGTGGCTTTCAACCCCAATTTCTGAGAGCTCCTCCAGCAAATAATCACATTCTCTAGTCTCAGTCAAATACGTGTAGGAAGGTAGGCAAGAAGCACTTGTCTGATGTCTTGACTTGGGACCTTAGCAACAGCCCGAGAGAATGAGAAATAAAATCTGTTTGGATGAAAAAATCTTCACTTTGTTTAGCTGAGGAACAAATCATGCTACTGTTTCATTCTTCTTTTGCCATTAGCTCTGTTATCATGTTGCTGGCAGTATTTCTCATTTCAACCTGCTCACCATATGTGCATGTGCTTTCTGTGCTGCTAATTGCCTCCTTTTGACAATATCATCTATACGTGCACACCATATTGCCATTTTTATCACTCTAAGCCTATTAATGGCCAGACTTATAGTTCCCAAAGGAATTAATATTAACCAGCTCTCTAAATATTGTTCATGTCTTTCAAAAACTCCTGACTTTTAGAGCCTGACTCTGGTTGTGTGTAATTGGGCTGCTGTATTTCATCCTCTGGGGCCTGGTGTCTTGAGTTTTGAAAGTGTAGCTCAAAAAAATTTATGAGAGCAATATTAATAACCAGGAAAGGCAAAACCTTAGGAAAAGTAAACAGCTCATTGGTCGTAGCTGTTTGCTTACCTAGGGTCAAAATCTGCCCTCAGCAATAGATATGCAAGTTGTGTGGGTCCCCTACATACAGATTTCTGTGGAAAGAATTTGGCCTTAGATGACTTCAGAGGTTTCTTTGTCAGCCCCATTTCCCAGAGAACACTGAACACTCCTGCGTGTATACACCAGCTTAGACTTCTCTGCTAGAAGGAAAACAGTTGTAAGGAGATACTCATTTACTAGTGCCCAGTGAACGTGACAGAATTTTGACGAGGAATTTCATACCCCTAGTTAGGCTTAAAAAAATAAATGGTTTTAACATGCCACTCAACAAACTGTCCCCACACTGCTGGGAACTGTGCAAGGCAGATAACAAATGTGCAGCAAACGAGAACAGTGTCGTGATTCACTGCAATTCCCAACTAGACAAGACTCCTAAGAACACATTACAATCCATGTAATTTGGAGTGGGAGAACTCCAGACAGCAGACAACTGCATTCCCCATGGAAGAAATGTGAAATTAATACAATCAAAGGGGTTTAAAGCAACTTAATCCTTTAACTTTGGGAGGCAGAGGAGAGGGATTCAACATATCACACATGTCATTGTGGCCCCTGATGGTGAATGTAGATGGCATGTTGGCTGTGCAGACCCCAACTGGGGGCAGCCGGGGGGGTCTGGAGGGGGTGAGACACTGCTCAAAGGAGTGGATCCCTCCTACACAGCTACTGGAAAGCTATTGCTGGAGCCAGATGCTTAGTGATTGGATGCTGAAGACCTCAGCACTGCAGCTTCTAAATCCTTCTCTGGAGCTGGGTTTAAATCAAAGACCAGCTGGTAGCCTTTTGCAATTTTTAACTTCTTTTCCATAGAATCATAGAGTGGCATGGGTTGGAAGGGATTTTCAGAGGTCATCCAACCTCTCTGCGGTCGCTGTTAACCAGCATAAATGCCTATTTTCTAGGAAGCCTGTGAGTAGATGTGTGTTGGCATTAAGATCTGCATCTCCCTTATCAAACACACCATGTTTCACTCCACATCCCATTTTTTCTGAAGGGGAGTGGAAAGCTGGACAAACACTGGGAGGCTGAAATTTAATCTAGAAAGGATGCAACTGGTGTAGGCAAGATAAAGCATTTTGAAGTCTATCAACTTGAGGAACCAAAGCAGTGATTTGCATTCCCCTACTGTCCGAACTGTTGTTTTCCTCTCTTTTTCTGACCAGGAGATGAGTCCCCTTCTCAGGGGGGCAATTCAACAGAAGACCAATGGAAGATAAATTCCAGGAATTGTGTCACTGGGGACCATGGTTTTTCATGAAGCAAGGAAGCCATTTAGGAAGGGAAAGAAGGCCTCTCAGTTTTTTAAATGTGGAGCCTAATTAGTGCAATGATCCTTCACACCATTAGCAGGTGTGCCATTATTAACTTTGTTCCACTAATTAGTTAATGTCCTGCATTAAAAAACAGGTTTCACTCTTTTGTTTGACATCTTTCTGAAGAAAGGGATGACAGGAAGAAAGGAAGGGAGACATAATTTTTTCTTGTATTTTTTTTCTTTTTCTCAGTTCATGAGGATTTCTTTACTCATTTATACTCATCAGGACAAAAGCCATCTCAAAACAACATTGAGGCTAAAAGAAACTATTTTAGATAAACTGATGTCTTGACCAGCATTAAATTTTTTCTACTTTATAGTAAAAAAGAAAAAGCAAATAAGACACCTTTGCACATGCAATTACAGATCCCTAATGGACAAACCAGGAGCTTGAAGTGAGTGTGCCCTGCTGGCTCAAGCTGCTGTTAGGGAAGCGTGCTGAAATGAGAACTGAATGGAAATTACTGTTCTCTGATGCAACACGGTTTAAATGTGGAACACTGATCTTGATTTTTCTGGTCTACATACATAGAAAACTGATTTTGTATGTAAATGCAGTGAAAGGAATGGGAAGGACAAACCAATGCTGACTCATCCTAGAGAAATAAATCTAGAACTACTGGCAAGAACAAGGATCTGATTCTGACTTGTCCCATCCTGATCAAAATTTTGTGAGATAAGCTCAAAATCCATCGTTGCCAATATCCATCTGAGCCCTAAACGGAATCAACCTCAGTTACCCTCAAATGGCACCTCCAGAGCCAGTGCTGGAGCCTGATTTGAGTGATGCCTGCTCAGCCCATCTCCTGCCCTAGTTTGTGCCAGGGAATTAAACTTAGGCTGCATTTTGATGCTGAGGGTGTCAGTATGGATCCACTTGGGTGTGTGGTCTGCCCGGCGCTCAGGCTGCTCACTTTCATCCACGCTGAACCTTTCACTTGACTTTTGACCTTTCACTTGGCACTGTCCTGTCATTTCCTTGGCTTCACAAATTTTAGCCTCTCACTTGACCTGTGAACTGTGGCCTTTCACTTCACCTCTGATCTCATAAATTCTGGAAGCTCATACACGTAATCGTGGAACAAATAAACAAAGCCTCCGCGAGACGCTGCCGCCGAACAGAGCCCAAGGGGCTGGGAAGCAGGAGCCCAGCCCCAGCATCCTGCTTCACCTCTGGACATGCCCCTTTGTCCCAGCCAGGACTGGCATCTCCTCAGTGGGAAGTGCCTCATACTCTGCCGTGGCCGTACATTAGTGCCTGAGTGTTGTGACATGGCAGTGGAAAGGGATGTGGGATTGCACAGCTTCCAGCTCTGCTAAGGATGAGCCTCACCCACCAACCCGTGCAAAATATCATGACTTCCAAAGCCTTGGGAGGGTCTTACCAAATAAAATCACCAAAATGAGTAGGAGCCTCTCACTGTAGGTGTTGAATTCTCACCACAAACCTCCCGTGAGCGCTTTTCCCCCTCCTTGCCGATGCTAATCCTAAAGGCTTCAAACACAAAGCAACGTTCAGCCATCAGTGCAGTGTGACAGTACATGATAAAGAAATTCTTGGGCTGGCTGAGAAGGTGCTCTCAGCTGAGAACAGCTCTGTCTGTAACAACTCCAGAGCAGGGCGTGCACAGTGGATGGCAGAAACAGCAGCAAAGATTACACCTGAATGAAGTTATCGATTTATTGCAACAAAAATTAATCTCCTATGCAAAGCAACAGTAAAGGTGAAGTTCCATGGTCAGTGGTAGCTTTACAGAAGGATGAGGTCTTCAGAGAAACCTCCAGCACATACATCTTCATCTGTATTTGTCCTGGTTTAGGGCATAAAGACACCCTAGGACATAAATTAACCTCAAAGTGCACAGGTATTGTAATGGTCCAGTCATTTGTTTCATCACACAGTCCAATTCTTTTCAGCAATCCTCAAATATCTAACATGAATATTGCAAGCACAACTTATAACACTACTAACCCAGAGCAAACCCCAAGCTACGTGTTTTCTCCTCTTTTTCTTCTTGGCAGAGGGAAAGACAGAGATTGGAAGAAGGCTCTAATTTAAGGATGCGTCAGTGTCAGGTGCCTTGAAAGCAAAGCTGCTTCCCTCTGGTATTGCAGGGACCTAAAGGCAAGCAAGTGGCCAAAGCAGCTCAGATGTAGAGAGTAATTGTACATGAGTGGGAAGCAAGGTGACATGGGAGACAGACAGGGGCAGTGCCAATCTGCCACACCATCACAGAGGAGCTCTCTAACAAAAACCAGCTGGGGGACCTCTGATTTGCTCTGACACATAATGTAATGAACCAGTGCATGCTGTCACTTTACCTGAATTCACTGTGATTTTACATTTTGGAAGCAAACTATTTTAAATTCATGGGAAGAAAGACCATGCAGAGAAAGCCACTGGACAGCGAGAATGGTCAAAACTTTGTGTTCCTTCAGTTATGGTAAAAGATTTAGAATTTTAAGGTGAAATTTTGCGTGTCACATGAAACAAAGAAGTGCACCTTACTTGTAGGTGAACAATATTTGTGTTTGACTTTCAGAAAAACACTTAGCAAAGTAGTAAAGATATGTATGTTGCATTTGCAGTAATGCAGGCTTATCTTCATTAGCCTCTTTAGGGAAACCTCTAGGCTTTTTTTATTGCCTCAGGAAGACTGTCAGATCTGGCAGGTCTCTTCTCTCTTATAAAATCTTGCACTATAATCTTACTGCAGACTTGGATCTGCAAGCCCATGCTGAAGGCTAGGCAACACTTACATTTATTCCAGGATTTCTGTGACATGATTTTCAGTTATCTTCCAGCTTGTCTGGAAATGTCAAGTAGTTGTTGTTGGAAGGAAAAGGCAAGTGGTATGGGTTGAAGGAAGATTATTAATGGAATTTTCTATAGGGCAATTTTCCCTCTGTGTTTGTTAAATCCTTTCATTAGTGATTTTATCAGAGAGTAGGGCTGTGTAAACAAAAAGGGTATAAGATGTTTGACATTTAATAATAGAAATAGCAAGTGATCTGTTACAACACCGAAACTCATCCTTCACCCTTCAGGAGTGAGAAAGGCTCGTGGAGTGGTGATTAGGGATGACTGCGTGGTATCAAGGAGGCACACCTTGATAAGGACCAAAGCATATCTCTGTGAATTCAGCCAAGGGATTATTCACTGTGTTACACAACACTCTGCTGTGTTCTCAGGGACACCGCGTGCGACTGAGTCACCCACGGAGAATAAAATCCAGCCTGGAACAGGTTTACAATAGGGTTACTTGGACAGCCTGTCTGGGAGAGGGAACCAAAGGAGCCTGGATTGTTTAGTTTAAGAAAACAGAAGAACCTGGCAATTCCTACCCAGCTCTGCTTCCCACCAGCCTCAGTGGGAATAAAGGCTGCTGGTTTCCTGACTTTACTGGGGGTTTTGTCGTTGAATACAATGGGAGCAGAATCAGATCTTGAAGAAGAAAAACAGAATTGGACCCAGAGGAGCCAGGGCTGGGAAAGACCCAGCACGTTCTGGTTTAAATTGAGCAGGGCTATAAAAAGCTAATAAAACTCGTATTGAAATATGAGCTAAAAGAAGCGCATATCACTGAATTATGCCGGTCAAGACAATTAATTGAGTTTAGTACTGGATATATATAATTTTGACATGCTTTAATTTATCTCAAGTAAGTCTATGTTGTTTTCTTTTGATTAAACCTGTTTGTTAAAAATCATCTTGCCTACAAAAACAGTAATAAAGAGACAAAACAACTTTTTCCCATACTTTGGATTCAGAAGCTCTTCCACTGCAGTGTCAAAAGACTGGAATCCCATTTCCTGCCCCTAATTTCAATGACCAGCTCAGTGGCATTTTACTGTCTATATATTTATTAAACAGAAAGTAAATTATTTTGTTAGACACATCATTCTATTTCCAAGATAAATCTCAGTAGTTAACTTTTATGGAAACCAAGAGGAGAGTCCAATGAGGCCCATTAAAAGCCTGTAAGCACCTGAATCCTGTTTGCCTTTTTAAAACTTCCTGAATATGCTCAAAATCCACTTTCATCCAAACCCAAATAAAGCACCACTGGCTGGTGCTCCTGTGCTCAGGGCAATTAGAGTCTAACAGCTATGATACACACCTGAATTGCTCTTGCTCCCAGTATTTAAAAGAAATAATTCATTTGTGCTGCGTTAACATTCCCACACACCTTTTAGAGCCTGACTCTGAAGATGCTCCCTTCAGATCCTCTGCTGCAGTTTCTGATGTAGAATGGGCAATTACAGCTTTTAGACACCGTGCACAAAGCCACAGTCTGGATAAATATTGGCAAGTCAGTGACTAAAATGAGCATGGTGATTGGCAAACATAACTGAAATTTAGCAAATACATCCATTTGCTTGCATCCCACTGAGGTGACTCGCCAGTCCTTAGGAGCGAGGTGGACACCAGCCACAGAGGAAGGCAGACGACTTCCGGAGCTATCGGGGGTGGCAGGAGCAGTCCAGAGGCTGGGAACACAGGGAGCAGCCAAACCCCAGATCACATATTCATGATTCAGTTTAAGCAGCAGTGTCGCTGGAAACAACGAGCATCTCTTTTTATTGCAAGCAGGAAGGCAAAGAGATTCAGCCAGGGAAGTTTCATCATTCAAGGATATTTCCTGGGACTAACTGAGTGCACAGATAGCTAACAGTTTCCTATCATCTGCTATGCTTTTAGCTCCACTTTCCCCTCTCATCAGAGCTCCAGCTGTAGGTCACACGAGTGATCACTCACTCATGGCACGTGGGATTTGGGATCTTCCACACATCCTCCACAGGATCCCTGTTTTCCAGGTTCTATCCACTTCACACTGGCTCTGCTCCTGGCCCCCTTCCCCCTCCCAAACCTGGTCTCTGCAAGTCCAGCCCTCCCTACACTGACATAAAGTACAAATAAGTTAATGAAACCACAATATTTCTTTTCTATGTAGACCTGGACTGTTTCAGCCACGAGCAATGTGAGCAGCCACAGGTGTTGCACTAAATAAAGTAATAGAAAATGTCTCCATTGTAACAGTGGAAGCCCTGTTTCAAAATCCCTCCCTGCTTTTTATTAATAGTTGGATTCCTTTCTATCAGCAGTCATAACTGCATTTACCTTATTTTTCAGTGAAAATGTTTTGCTAAGATCTACTAAAAATTACTACTGCTTTTCGGTCAGTTTGTGCTTGAGCAAGCTTTCAATCTTTTCACAGAAGGGGAGAACATAAACTTGTGATTCAGAAAAGAGAGGAAACCAGGGGTTACAAAGGTTGGGAGGCCAAGTAGTATGAAACAGACCCCCTCCGTCAAGTAAAAAAATTGGCAGGATAACTAGAAACAGACCAACCCTAAATCCAAGGGTTCATGAGCAGTAACATAATTAGCTGGAATAAAACTAATATTCTAGTGTTAAATTTCACCTCAACACAGACCAGCACTTATTAGGCAGAAACCGGTGAGAATGAGGAAAGATGTGTTTCATTTAAGAAATTTACACCGAGTGGGAATGTACACACAGGGGTTATTTCCTAAAAAAGTCCATTTGGATGCTCCAAGTGACTGCGGTCGCATCGGCTGCCCCGCTCCAAGGTGGATGCCCAAAGCGTCTGGTAAAGCCCAGTCCACCAAATCCTGAAACATTTGTTCCTGGGAAAAGAACCACAAATACACTGGAAAAAATGTTGAACAGGAAATGTTTGACCACTGCTACATCACAAGATATCAAAGGAATTTCACATTGGCTACTTCCTTCTCTGAGGGGAGGCAGGGGGTGCTCGGCTCAAAAATAAAATGACCCCAGAGGCCCTGCCCGAAACCCCCAAAAGAGTTGAGGTTTCAGCAACAGTAAACACACTTTCTCTCTTCCTTTATTAGCAAAATGGGAGCAAAACCTTCAGCGACAACACACATGGCAAATATTGGTGCTGAGAGAGGAGATAAACAACGCCAGCCATCCGCAGATCGGGCGCAGGAAATTCCAGCCATCTGATGAGCTGTTGGCTTAACAAGCAGCTCCTCACATGTCAGCGGCCAGCAAAGGCTATTTTCTTTTTTGCTGGTTCCCTGGAAAAGCATAGGAAAGGCAAGGCAGGGGCAAAGCAAAAGCAAGGCGAGGCGCTGGGGAAGGCATGGCAGGGAAGGAAGGCCGGGCTGCCCTGGGGCAGGGCAGAGGATTTGGCGCAGAAGCAAGCGGAAAACCTGTTGCTTTCCAGAGACAGACGGGTGTGTGTCTGCCCCCGAGTGTGTCTGCCCCCGAGACTGCAGCCCTACAAATTCCGAGCTGCTCCCGCAGCCTTGTCGCGGCCTCGGCTGGGGCGAGCTGCCTATGGTTCCTTTTTGAACAAGCTATCTTTTAACACTCACAACCGGGATGATTTAACAGAAAGAGAGCGTCTCAATTTTTTTTT
>WBMY01007789.1:53436-109245 GCA_013397315.1 Donacobius atricapilla
GAGCGACATCCCCCCTAGACTCTACCCAAACAAAGCTACTAATGTGTGGTCATTTTCTTGGCAGCGTGGCTGCATGCTGATAACACCGCTGCCTGCTATTCTCCCAGGAGCAGGGCTGCTGGAAGACTGCTCCCTACCTCATCCCCTGATGCTTCTGATGCGGGTGATCCTCCGACTGCACGGCGCCAACCACAACATGCTACCCACCGTGAGAGAGCAGGACACAGGCTGCTCTAGTCAGGAGTTATCGTCTATCATACTGATTGACGAAACCAAGAGTGAGCAGAAAAAATAAACACGAACAGAGGCTGCAGTGTATGGGGCAGTCAGCTGGGAGTTTTAGTATTTGGCCTTGGTGATCCTACTCTCATGGTAGGTTATCTTTTCCTTGTGCTATCATTTATCATAACTTTGAGGGCCAGAGGGAGAAACAAACCTACAATTTTTCTATTGGTTACATTCATTAAACTCTTCTTTTTTTAGCACCACTTCCTTTGCCCCTAATAACAATCCCACCCCCTCGATCTGTATTCCCTAAAGAACAGTGAAATCAAATCTAAGTACAGTCCTCCCCTTTTACTCCTATTACAGCAATAGACCATTGCAAGCAATTAACCTCTGTTATTCCATCAGACCCAGGCCTCAGCCGCACGCTCGCCCCGCAGTGCCTGGCTGCAGCCGGCATTAACTCCTGCCTCAGCTCCCTCCATCCTGGCCCCCAACATTATTTGGGCAGAGATGCTGGGTTTGTCATGACCATCTCCTTTTCAAATTACGCCGGTTGACTTTTGCAGGCACGGCCCAAGTTCTGTATTGGGCCTGACAGCCACCATAAAGCACTCCCTGAAGTGTCAGTAACAAAGATGATTTGTATGGGGCTTGCAGTCATCCCCTCTTCTAATAGCTTTCTCATTCCAGCACAGAAACTCTGAGCAGAGAGCAGCTGCTTAAAGCTGATACAAGCATTTCTTCTCTCAGCAGGCCATTCTTGCATAACCATTTATTTTGCAGAGTTTTAAAGTGCCTGAAGGATTTAATTATGTACATAGACAACCCCTATAAACTCGATTCTAGGCTTTTTATTGACTTTTGTGCCAGGCAGCTCTTAGGCATTTCAATTAAGTGTTTTTTTATAAGAAAAGCAACAATATAGTAAAAGAATATATTCTTTATAGATAGTTCCAAACAGTTTGTGCTGATTTAATAAAGTTTATTTAATTGACAAGGATTTAGAACATCTTATGCTACAACTTGGAATACATGTCCTTTTGGACCATGGATCTGTTTAAAAGGGCCTGCCAGGACCACTTAGGTACCAGGGGAAAACAGCTTGGATCTGATTACTTAATCCTAATAACGTGTTGTGAAACTTTAGGAGTCTACCTGTCATTTAGCATCGTGGTCAAAATTGAAGTGGTAAATAGCTAAGAGCTGAAGTTTGGCATTGTCTCTGTCAGCGTTTTTGGGATCCTGAAGAAATTTTCCGTGTTCCCAAATTTTCCGGAAAGGCCAACGTTGCCTTTATCTGCTTTCTAAACTATTTACAAGGCTTCTGCAAACCTGCCTTCATTATGGCATAGGATATTTCAGTCCCAGCAGGTGGCCAACGGGAGAGCAGGCCTGTTGGTGAAATATGTAATACCCTTTTCATATACTTTAACCAGAAATGTGCACCTCAACAGCCCTCCTAACCCTTCTAATTTCCCTTTCTCCTCTTAATCTGCTCTGCAAGCCATGAGCATGCATTAAAATCTCCCTAAAACATTTCACCCAGAGGCAATGTAATTCCGCAACAAGCAACCAACATTTCACAGCTCTGGAGTAATAGATTAATTTGAACCTAATGTTGCCCGTCGTTTACTGCTCCAAATGTTCTGGTGTAGACATAGCCCCGAGGCGCAGCGCTGTGGCATGCGCGGCTCCTGGAACCAAAGCTACAGTTGGCTTCACATCTGTGCATCACATTTGCCATGTGCCTCATTATCCCGCGCCCCACTGTGCCTACCTGTCCCAATCAGCTTCTCAGCCACAGGCTATCCAATTTTTTTCCTCCCCCCGACTAAGGATCTTTGTTCTCCTTCTCACATACTAAATTTTTGCGAGACCTCTGCACCCGAGCAGTAGGGATTCTGCGCATGTGAACCTCCAAGCTTCTCCAGGTTCTTAATTCTCCATTAGGAACAGGAAAATTACAACATTAAGTCTCCGACATGTCACTGCATAAATTGTACCATTTGCAGAATCTAATATAAAGTCGGTGACTAAGCACATAAGCATGTAATAAAGAACTGAGTTGTTTGTTTTGACTTTAACAAGTTCGGTCTGCATCAATTATCTGTAAGTAAAGAAAGAGTAATTTCCAATTCCAGATAAAAACGCCTGTCACAGAAAGAAAAGATTATTACATCCAAAATCAAAACCAACTGTTCCCAGAAGTTTAAAGAGCCAACCTTTTAAAATACATTGATACAAGAGCAAAAATAGATATATTTGTGTGTTCAGATGAAAATAAAATCAATTCTTAACAGAAAAGTGTGCCTGTTTTAGTATTTAGAGCTTTGTGTTTAATTCTCTATTTATAGAAACATGTGCAAAAAAATGGCACAGTGCCTTTATCTCAAGCCACTACATAGTAAAGAAGAGAAAGTAAAATACAGTCTCAAGCAGGAGCAGGAATTTATCTCAAACCAAACATACCAGTCTGAAACCCAACAGCTCATCACTGCATTAAAAGGTTACTTTGTTTTTTGCTTCAGTGTACAAAGCACTTGAGTTTGCTTTGAGTTTATATCCTTTGGATTTTTTCCGGTGAGGAGAAATTAAAAATGCTTTTGGTCTAATAGACAATGTTCAACCCCTTAAGGAGATGCAGGGGGAACTGCAGCCTGATGGACACTGCTCTGTTTCCTTCCAGCAGCACCGAGGGGCCCCAGCACAGGTAAAACACCGCATTTCTACCTACTCACAGACCCTTCATGCTGGAAGAGGACCTGACATGAGGGAAAGCCCCTTATCCAAGCCCTGTTAAATCAGATAAACTCTGATGGCACGGCCGAATTTCTCATCCTGTGAGATCCCGGGGTTCTTGCTGCAAACTTCTCCTGGTATCATTTTTAACAGTGATTTTTACCTGGCCTTCCCTGAGTAACTGTCAATTCTGCCACCAGTCTTACCTGCTGCAGTTTACCAACTATATTAGATTTCTACACATAATTCCAGCGCACATACTCCTAGCACATTTCATTACATGCTTGAATTAATTTATTCTATATGGAATTTGTTACCTTTACAATAAGAAAAAAAAAGTTACTCTTCATTATTGAGAGCAGACAGATGGAACATGTTCAATTTAAGACATCAATAAGAAGGGAGGAGGGGGGGAAATCTTATAATCCGTGTGGCACAACCTATTCCATCTGGTACTTCCAACTTGTCTGCCAAGACTTTTTTCCTATATAAAAGTGAACGTTTCTCTTTAGAGTTAACGGAACATTCTTGGGCATTAAAACCCTGCATCTGATTTATAGATAACAAGCAACAACACACACTTAGCAGACAATATTTGGAAAGGGTAATCTCTTTCATAAGGTAAGGATTGTGGGCTTGACCCAGCAGAAAACAAAACAAAACAAAACCCACAAAAAAAGAGCACAAACTCCAGGAAATTGTGTTTATCTGAAAATGTTATCTGGGCCGTCAGAACAGAAGTTGCAGCTTTTGCTTTAATGAACCATGAAAGTGATTCAGCAAACTGCTTTGGTCTCTTAAATACAAATATCAAGCAACACCAATGCTAAATTGTACAACAACGACAAAAAAAGTTAGCCATCTCTCAACAGGAAGAAAGACCTTTTTACTGCATTCCTCCAACATCCAGCATCTAGGAGATAATGCCAAAAACTGTGAAGTTTTGGCATGTGTCAAAATCAATTTTAACTGTTGGTTTAAAGGCTACTCAATTAATGGAAATTTATTTCCAATGAATGTTAAGATAATGGAGCTAAAGCAATAATTTTTCTTAATACAACTTGTTCCAAGAGTGTTTAATCAAATAGGTGGTTGGCTTTTTTTTTCTCTAGTGTCTTTTTGACAGAGCATTAACGGTACATTTTCCATACGTTTCATTTCCATTCTTGAAGAATGTCCCCTAATTCCTGCAGTGCTTTGCATTAAGCTGTCTCATTATACCAAAGACATTATGTCACTTCTCTGTTTATGAGCACACTGGCCCTCAGCCCTTGCAATAACACCCAGCCACAAACACCCACTTCTGGCAACCAGCCTAATGATGGAAAAGATTGTTTTAAACCAAAAACGAAGAGGAATCCAATTATCCACCTAAACCTTACAGGCACAGGGGAACACATTAATTTGTCGTAATCATGTACCAAAGGTTCACATTTATCTTTTACATCTTGGGGAGAGATTATGTGGGCGGCCACGGAAATGAGTGGTCAGGCTGGAGAGCCTCACGTGGGTGCACTTGGTGTGGAAAAGCAAAACAACGAGCATCTGCCTCGTGTATCTGATGTCTACCTATCACCTCCTGAATCTCCAGCATGGAAAGAAAAGTGTTTTCTCTGCTAATTTTATGGGATTTGGTTGCAAATGTGTAATATTTGCTTTCTTTGAATGGTGCCAACTTTTCTTGTGTTTTAAGGAGAAAACTATCGCAGAGCAAGGAATTCCTCTGTGGATGGAGCGTGCAGGGATGAGGTCTGTGTCAGCTGCAGGACCTCTGAGCCCACCACAATCAGAAAGTTAAACATTCCCATCTGTATAAAACTGGACTAGCCACGATTATGCAGTGAAGAGATTCGGGATTTACGTAAAAATAAAAGGGTTCAGCCTCACTGGGGTTTTCTGGGGTGTTGGTGAAAGAAGAGATCCCACCCGTGTGCTGGGGCACCAAGGTCCTCACCTGCAGCATCCCAGCCCCACATGGGCACCCCGGGGAAGCAGGTGGGAAGGATGCACAAGCAGAGGAGAAAAAGGCTGGGGAATATCGTCAGGGTGTTTGAAAATTAGCAATACATTTCTTTTTGCCTTTGGCCGCGGCTTTTTTTTCCCCTTCTGACTTTCGGTCAGAGTTTACTCTAAGGCCAAAAGCACCGCGGGGTCTTTTTCCCTCACTGAAGTTACTGCGTGCGGGGGGACATTTCATTCCTCCCGACGTCCAGAACCTGCAGATGATTAAAGCTGAGCTGGGGCAGAATTAAACATCCTGCTAACAAACCCCTCCTGCCATGGGGATGTGGGCCGGGAGGGGCAGGAGCCCCACAGCCGCTCCCCTGGGTCAGGGCATGCTGGGAGGGGAAATAAGCTACAGAGCAGACAATTTTCAGCTTGACTGGTTTTACTTTCTCTACCAGGCCTCGCGAAAACAAACTGACAAAACAAAGGACACAAAATTAATGACCCATGCCTTCTGTCAATTGACTCTTAGTAACAGTGGCTAGTTCACCTTAATTTTATTTTATTTATTTATTTTTTTCCTTCACTTTGAGTGAGTCACCGTAGGCAGTGGTTAAGGTTCATTTAAAAATTCCTCAGACGCATCACTTGGTTTTCATTAATTTGGTAACTGTAGTTTCTGACGGTGATGAACAAACAATGCAAAAGAGTTTATTCAAATTAAAACAAAACAAAACCTAAAACAGAACCACCAAACCTATTAGCCACTGCATGTGTTTTTCCAGTAATGGTTGTAAATAACAGCGTGTCTATATCCCAGGGAAAGACACACTGCTCAGGGTTTGCCATCTCCTCAAAACATTTTACCCTCTTCATTTCCTTTTGAAACACCATTATTTATATGGCTGAAGTTTCACTTGACAGCTCGCCAGAGAGCCAAGTTACAACAAACCTTTTACTGTGGAGCAACAACATTATTTCTGAGTTGGCTTTGCTTGTGTTTGCAGCAGAGATGGATTTTATGTCCTAGTGAATCCCACTTAAAAAACGCTGATATCTTGATCCCTCTTGCACAGCACAGGGTGTTTGGGTGTTTCCCAAACCTTGCTGCAATCACAGGTTTTCCTTTTATAATTCCTGGCACTTGGGGAGAAGGTGCCTGATGCCCCAGCCAGGAGCACTCACGTCCTTTAGCCCTGCATAGCTAAAGCGCTGCACAACTTTTTAAATATTTACCCCATTATATAAATGTCCATTGAAGGGCACTTACATAAATGATAAGCGCTTACAGCAAACACTTTTAGAGAGCAGGGTCTGTGGTATGCAGAGGAGATAAGGCCACTTCCTGCAAATCCTTATTCACAGAATTAGTCCTTAATCAAGCAAATAGACTCCCTGATATCAATGGGATTTCACATGTGAGCAAGGGTGCCAGGATTGGGCTCTTAATGGGACATTTTAAAAATTCATGTCTCTTCCCAGTAAAACCTGTGAGACCTGATATTGATTTTAGTGGCAGTAAAAGCATCCCACTGTGCACATCCTAACCAGCAACATCCACACTGTGCAACCTGGTATCCTCCCCTCTAAGAAATTAGTTACATGTCCATGTAGATTAATACCATTATGCACCAAGGGACTCTTTTTGATTTATAAAAGGCTATACAAAATAACGAACAGCTATGTCACTGGCTAAAATATGTCTAAAAGAAAGGCGGTATTCAATTAAGGAAAATTAAGAGTACAAAGGTGCTCCTTACCGAGAAAGAAAACAGTAAATTAAACATAATTGGAAGGTTTTGGAGATCTGGTGAAAAAACTACTGCAGGTAGTTCTTGTGAGAGACACAGAAATATGAACCTGATTTTACAGGTCTGGGGAGTGACCTGGAGCAGTGACGTGCCTTGGAGCGACTGCACCAGGCTGGGGATGGGGCCAGACCCCAGAGCCAGGGCAAGACCGCAGCTCCTGCTGCAGCTCCCACCTTTGAACTTGGAATTCTACTCATGCACTGGAGGAAAACGAGAATCAGGATTGCTGAAAGTCTATTCCCAGGCAGCCTAACTCACCACTTGCTGTCTATGAACTTCCTAGAAAGCTGGAAATATCATAGCGCTGCTCGCTTAGTGCCACTTTTTGTGCTGTTTGTCAGCATTTCCATTACAAACCTTTCTAAAGGGTTTCCAGCTCAGCCACAAAAAGCCACTTCAGGCTGAAAGCTGGCGTACAGTTTCCCAGTCTGGGAGTGAACGACTTTGTCAAGCTAAACAAAACGTGGTTTATCTCTCTTTAGCAAAGGAAAGGCTCTGGGAGGTTTCAAAATTAACAGAAGCTTCTACTTATACAAAGCTATATATTCTTGTCCTATTTTATATAGCATTAGCCTATGTTATAAATTACTGAGGATCTCTTTTTCCATTTATTTAAATTACAAACACACATAAATATGATCCCCCTCTGGCTATTTTGGATGAATCAGGGAGATTTTGCCAATGTACCTCAGTTAGGCATTCAGCTGTTGGTGACAACTAGAAAGAAACAAAAAGCCAAAAAAAGCTTTTTTCTCCCTGACTCTACCTCTTGCAGCCAAGTTCTGTGAATCACAGGGTGTTGGTAGCTGAGTATTGACCAATCAGCTCAACCAACAAACAATAACACACAGCAGCTTCCTTTTATCTGCAAGTTCCAAAGCACTTGAGAAAGGGGCGCATCTATAAGCAACTTTATTTTACAAGATGGTCGAGGTCCCTTGAGGCTGCTTTACCCTCTGCATGGGAGGAGAAGAGGAAGTTTAGAAGGGGAGAAGTGTCACTGCCCTGATTGCTGGTGTGTGGTGGCACAGTGACAGAGCTGGCACGGCCCACAGCAAATACATCAGGATTAGGAATTGCAGCACTAGGGCACAACGGGAAGCCTGAGTAGAAATCAGCCAAGAGGCACAATTAGGCAAGTTAATGGACCTGAAGTTCACCCAGGGCTGTAATGAAAGGTATCACCTCTGTCTTGGATCACTGGAAAGCAAAATAGTATCTCTAAGGAAGGGTCACTCCAACCTCACCTAATCCCTAAGTCATTTTCACTGGGATCTGCTACTGGTGTTACCTGAGATATGGGATGGATGGATGGATGGATGGATGGATGGATGGATGGATGGATGGATGGATGGATGAGTTTTCAGCTGGACAGGTTCTGAGCCTTTTCCTATGCCTTTCTGCTGGTGCTGATGAGGGGAGCCAAGTGCAGGGGCTCCACATGCCTGGGGTTGCACGAGGGGCTGGCAGGGATGTGCAGAAACACTTTGGGGCACAGGACCGCTCCCCAGGCTCAGGGCAGCAGGGATGGGGAAAACCAGGGCAGCCATCAGTAAGGAATAACTGTGATTATCCATTACAAAATCCACACATCACAGTAAATATGACTCAAGGACTGCCCCGGCAAACTGAAATCCCCACATGTGCCCATTGTGGAGGAGCTCAGCTTTGAATGGAGGCAAAAGTGGCCATAAGGGTTTTCTTCTTCTTTTTTCCAGCTGGAAAGTCACCTGCTTCAGCCAGAGCTGTCAGTAAACCACACACCATGAGGCATCTGCAGGGCTAACAAATAGTTTCTTCCACAGAAGAAAAGAGACCTGAAATGCTGTGTGTAGGAATGCAGAGGCCATGCAGAATAAGACACCCGAAAAGCTGATAAAAAATGAGGGAATATTAGCAGTACAGAAAAAAAAAATGACACTGCTTGGCCATTTAAAAATGCCTTGAGGAGAATATTTTGGATTGTAAGAGTTTTGAATATAAAGGGATCCATATCAACACTGATATATCTGCTCCTTTCCCTTCATCTGTCTCCAGCATTCATTCGGCGACCAGACGCACACGGCAGCCACTGAAATAATGGGATACTGGTTTAAATGATCACTGGATTAGGCCTTATGGTCTTCATTCAGCAAAGCATTTAAGCATGTGTTTAAGGTTAAATACATACTTTTCATGCTTAGCTCTACAGGAATAAGCTTAAGTGTATGCATCAATTTGAGCAGGCACTTAAGAGCTCTGCAAAATCATGATGGACATGCTCAGATGTGTTAAGTGCACGGTGTTCCTTAACTGCTGCCTCGTGCAAAATCTCTGGTGGATTCACCGAATAATGGAAAGTGCCTGTATCCTGGGCACAGACTCTGACCTGGGACAATTTTGGGTGATGCCTGCGGGTGCCACAGGTGGGTTCCCCGGGAGCTGCGTGCGGGCAGTAAAACCCGAGGCTGGGAAGCTGCTGCAGAAATGCTGGGTGGTCTCTGGTCATGCTGGAGCAGGGGTTATTTAATACCATTTGTAATGGTTGCTTGGGGCAGGTGGTGGCTCACTGAGGATGGGCTGTAGCACAAATGTTGCTGTATGTTATGCTGGCAAGGCACAGAGCACACAGTGAGGGATTAGTAAGGTTTTGGTCCCAGAGAAGAACTTCACTTTCCAACCCACTTGGAAAACAAATTCTGCTCTAAACTCATGTTATTTTTAATGATGCACCAGGATGTGAAAAAAAAAAAAAATCAACATAAAAATCAGCAATTATGTTACTCAAAATGCTTGGGGGGATTTTTTTAATCTGTTGCATCAAAGGCACACAGAGAACTCACTTGATCTTAGAATTCAGTAAATCCCAAATATTTAGCCTAAACTATTTCTGGAGCTGTCTGAAATAAAGGTTTTGCAGAATGTTGAGCCTTATCTAATTTCACCAGATTATTTTAAAGCTCAAATCAAACCAGTATAAATAATGGGTAGAATTACTAACCTGCAGGGAATGTCATCACAAATTTCCTGGAGTTTTCCATGTAACTATGAGCATGACTGGTCTATTTACTGAAAGTAGTATATACTGTATAATGTTCACTGAAAACTCATGTAACTCATGCAACATGATAACCACTAGGGTGCTACTGTGACGTAAAGGATATATTACAATTTTATCCAATTCAAACAGGGAAAAAAATGGTTTTAATCGTCCTGCCCTCTAAACAAATACTTTGTCTGTTCTACTGAACTTGAAAGTCAAGGTTGTGTATAAGTCATCCTGCAATAAAAATAATGTTATGGAATAAACAAGACTGCACTGAGATATGATTTGAGTCTTCAATCACTGAATTTTTCTGGAAATATTTATATGAAGTGAATGTGTTATGTATGCCAGGATTTTTTATGGTTCTTGTAACGCAGTTGCAATGCATCGTATTGTTATGTGCAAAAGCTCTGGTGACAAGCACATAGATTGCAGTGCCTGGGCTGGCTCTGGCAGGAGGAGAGGTTTCATGGAGATGATGGGCTCAGCCTTGCAAGGAGCAACCTGGCTGCAGTGCTGCCTCAGCCCAGCACGGGATGCTGGCACAGGAATCTCCCACCACCCGCGCCTGGGGCAATGGGACATCACTTGTCCTCCTGTGGGCAGCAGGGGCTCTGCAAGGGGCAGAGCAAAATCCCTTTGGCAAGTTGAGGGCATCACGGCTTGGGCACAAATGCCACAGCAGAATTAGATCATGCAGTAAAGGCAAAATAATTTTCCTGCTGTCACACTGCAAAATTTGTCCTGCAAAGCTGGAATCTCACCTCGCTTGGCACTGGACTTTGATGTGATCAGAGGGCACTGGTGTGAAGGGAGAGACTTTCCCAGTGCTGGATGAGATTTTGAGAGGCAGAATTACATCCTACCTTGGGTGCTTTTAATAACAGTAAAATAAGTAAAGTGAGAGACCAAAATTTGTATTCAGCTCTTCCTCTCTAATGTTTCCCTCTTTCCAGACAGAGACCACTTAGACATGACCACCCCAATGATGGGGAAGGTCATCCTGCGTTCCCAAACTATCACCTTCCAAAAGTCTGGGATTGGACAGCCCTCCCAGGGCCATCCCTGTGATGGAAAGCTTTCATTCCTTCACAAACTGCTGCCCAGGACAGTCACCTACATTTACAACCTTTCCAAGGTTTTTGGACCATGCATAAGGGTTTATACAGCAGAAGATATCCTCACTAATTTTCTTTTTATAATGTGGTCTCCCACTGCTGTGGAAATGAGACTCATTTCTATGTTCTCACAACAAGCAAGGGTTACCCCAATTTCTCTTCACATCAGTTTTTTGGCTTCTGACACGATTTAGTAATTTCTCTAATTGCTTGAGAGAAGCAGCATCCACTTGGTACCCCCAGCACCTCTCTTTGCTGAGGGCTTGTGAGTCGCCCTGTGCCAAAACATCAACAGAACTGAACTGTCCCACAGAAAAAGCTGCTTTTACACAGAATTTGGGGAGCCTGGAAGGATTTGGAGCATTAGGGATGACTGCTGCCATCGCCCTGGTGCTGATGGCATCAGTCCCTTCATGGCAAGGGACATGTTCCCTATGGCCATTCCATCAGCCCTTTTTTGCTTTTCTCAAGGGTTTCAGGAGAAAACCAGAAGAGTGACTCGGTGAAAACACATCTGTCAGCAGGTGTACAACCCCTCTGTGTAGCTACACCCTGACTGGCAACAGGTAAAAACCCAAGTAAATGGGAGGGTTCCCTTTCAGACACCCAAGGGACATTCACCCTGCACCTAACGCCATCCTAAATGTACAGGGGAGTATCAAATAACACTAAAATAACACAATTTCATTCTGTAGGTCATAAAAGCATCATCCCTTCACTGCTGGCCTGCTACTGTGTCATTGCTAGACACACAAACACACATGCTTTGTCTGGTGAGAGGCATGAACTGTTTATTATGAAAATCTGACTCCACTTTTATAGTATTTCTACAAAGGCCAGGGATTGGGGGAGAAGGCTGACGCCTCTCCCCATCCCGTTGGTCAAGACAACTGTCCATCAGCTGTCCATATCTCTAAAACAAGAATGTAAACTACCCAGACTAATGAAAACATTGCTTCTATTTATAACACCCGTGTGTGAGAAACAACCTAAGAGCTATGAACTGTGAGACACAAACAGAAGGCTGAAAAATCAAGGCGACACTACTGGAAGTCATGTGTTGCCATCGGCCACAGAAAGGCACATGATGCCAAGAGATGCCCGTCACAGGGAGCTCCTGTCACCCACAGGCACGTGTGACACTCACAGCAGGCACGGGAGTATTTCCAAGGCAGCACTGAATTTTCACTCAGCTCCTAACAATCACACAACTGCACTGCCAGTGTGGGTTTGTGGATGTGAATCCCTGTGAGCATCTCAGGAAGGCTCACAAACAGTGAGTTGCAAACAATGCTGAGGACCAGCCCCTGCTCTACCCCCTGTCCCTGAGCTGTCCCCCCTTTCCCCATCCCACTGCAAGGTCCGGGCAAACACTTTCTCCCAGAGCCTTATCACAGCAGACAAAGAAACAAGACAAACCAAAACCTGAAGATTTACTACCAGAAGCCCTCATCAGAATATACTATGTATCTCATAA
This sequence comes from Donacobius atricapilla, assembly GCA_013397315.1. NCBI lineage: Eukaryota > Metazoa > Chordata > Aves > Passeriformes > Mimidae > Donacobius > Donacobius atricapilla. The sequence continues at coordinate 65,782 of WBMY01007789.1, forward strand.
AATAAACATGGTAATGAAAACCGGTTTTACCGAAGCCCTCAAACCTATGAGCATTAGCAGCTGCTTTCTGTAAAGCCAGTGTTGATGTCCGGGGGAGACAGACACCGGCCTGGGAGAAGCTGTGCTGGGCTCTGTGGAGGTGAGCCCACCTAGGCTGGGGTTTGCCATGCTCTGTAACCCTGCACCAATAACCACTGTGTACGTACAACTCGAAAACTCCAAATAACTGACTCCGAAACCCAAATCTGAGCTGTAATTAGACGCCTCTTTTGCATAAATAAAGTCAGACTGTCTTGTGCTTGCTTTAGAAATTGGGCTAATCTTTGACAGGTTGTTCTCATTTTCCAATTACCCACTAGGGAGTGCATGTTGGCACTCTGGCAAATAATTTTTGGCTGTGGCTCTTGGTTGCAAGGAGTGTCATTGCTCTTGGTTAAATCTGTGAAAATTATACCTCCAATTCCTCGCTGCTGGCTGCCTGCTAGAGCATCCTGCGTGGCTTGAAGACTGATTTCTTTATCAGGCTCCATATGCTGCCTCAGCTAAAGGCTACAAGTAGGGCAGAAATCTGCTCTTAAAGGAACTACCAATGCTCTGTGCTGAGCGACAGCCTGACCAGAATCTGCTTTTTGAGCTCCCATAAACAGATTTTCCTATAAACCCAGCATCATTCATCTGCACTGCTGCCACAGGCAGTGGCCAGGTGAATCCATGGGCTGCAGAAAGGCCTTGGCATGGATTTTTGGCAAACATTTTTCCCAGTTTTATCTCCCTGATTTGAAAAGGTAAAATGTTTCAACATTGTAGATGGAGGATGGTTGCTGAGAAGGCAAACCCAAAAGGTGTGTAAGTATGTGATTGATTTAAACCTGCACGTGAGACTGAAAGTGGAAATTTTTCTTGTCTCTGTTTAAATGTTTGGCATCAGAGAGAAGTCAAAGTGATGCTTTTTCACCAGGACTTTGCTTTCATTTTCTCCCAGCTTTGCTGAGGATGAATTCAATAATAAATCACATGCAAAATTTTAAACTTTACTTTTAAAAGGGTCATGGCAGAAATTGTAAAGTCTAAGGGCATTGGATTTTTGAACAGGAATGCTACCAAAAACCCTATACTTTAAGCTGAAACAGTCTAGATTAGACCATGTACACTAATATTTATGGAGCCAAAAGCAAGAAGTTTATGTAGTAATTTGATTTAAAGTAAAATATAAAATCTTAATGCACTTTATAGTCATGGGCACCCCTAGCCACGTGTTTCTCTGTAGATAAATAGATGCACATGGGTAGGTACCCACACACATTTATAGCACTGGGATCCCTCTAATCTGCAAAACAATCTTACAGGGTTTTCTTCAGTCAAAATGAATTAGATGAATTAATTAAACAAATCAAACTAAACTTAGTCACAGCAGCGCTCATTGCCTAAAGAGCCTCATAAATCCAATGAATGATGGGATGATGGCAAATACATCCTCATTACCATGCTAAACTCAGTTTGCTAAATAAATTAGTCATGTCATCAATGTCGTCACTGCATTCCTCTGCCCCAGCCACTGCACAGCTGCCTCTGCTCCCTCTTCTGCTCCCCCAATACCTGCCAGCTTCAAAGGGGCACTTGGGGGAATTAATGACTCAATGTTTGCAAAGCACCTTGAGATCCCCCAGGTGAAAGGTGCTTTATAATCCCCTCCTGGATTGTCCTGACTGTGTCAGCCAACAAGAGAAGCCGGCAGAGCTGGACCTGTAGGGTTTTATTTGTGGCCTTGGAGGTGCCCATGGGCCTTCTGCTGGCGTGTTGGGGTGTGGGACAGCCCTGCATATGCTGGTGGGAGCAGGGTCAAACATCCCCCAGGCTGCAGGATGCACCTGTGCTGGCCCACGGTGCTGCGAGTTCACTTTGCCACCATGAACAGAAAAAAAGTCCTTCTCTGTGAGGGCGGTGAGGCCCTGCTACAGGTTACTCAGAAAAGTTGTGGGTGCTCCACCCCCGGAAGTGTTCAGGGCCAGGCTGGATGGAGTTCTAAGCAACCTCCTTTAGTGGAAGCAGTCCCTGCCTTGGCAGGGGGCTGGACTCAGGTGATCATTAAAGGCCCTTCCAGCCCGAACCATTTCATGGTTCTACAATAAACGTGGCAAGGTTGATGGTTTATGGGGCTTGGTGGAGGACTCTGAGGTCCTTGCTGGTGTTTGCAGATCTGGCCCATCCTGCCTCTTGGCCCAATGCTCATCCTTCACCTTGCTATTTCTTTCAAGGGTACACAATATTACCTAAACCTGCAGAACAAGTTCTGTTGCTTTTTAATGAGAAACACCAAATTTCTCCCTTTTCTTTCTCTACTCACAGATTTGGGTTTTTTTGGTTTTTTGGGTTTTTTTTTAACTTCTGGAGACTGGAGAGACATGAGGCAGTAACATCCTCTGCCACTGAATTCCTCCACCCTCCAGCCAAGCATCCTGCTCCGTTCCTGGCAGGGACAGTCAGCCAGAGCTCACGTCATAGTCCTGCACATCACCCCATCACTACTCACATCCTCCAGGGATCTTGCCAGTGCCTCTGAGCAACAAGTGACAGTGATACCCTTATATTTCACAAGCTTTACAAGAAAACCAATGGGAAAATAATTCAAAGCAGCTATATAGGTATTAAACCCCTCCTTAGCAAGAAGCTGCCAGATTTCAAGCGAAATAGTTGGCGTTTTCTCTCATGGTCTAGGAAAAGGGAGAAAAAAAGCAAAACTTCATTATGTAACTTTGACTAGAATGAGTTAGGCCATCTTTGGTTCCTGCTCTGGCAGAGGTCCCAGGTAATATTCCAGGAAGCTGCTTTTATAGGCAAAGAAACCTGTAAGCAACTGTCTGAACTCACCATGTGTATGTGCACATCTCATTTACTTCGGGGGAAGTTGCACACGTGCATTTGCAACTAGAACTTCTCTTCTAGGTGTAAATTGAACAAAAACATCCCTGAGGAATCTATCTACAAGCACTGGGATTTTCCTTTGCACTCAGCAACATTTGTATTCCTCGGTGCAATTTTCAACTGTGCATTGCAGGAGGGAAGGCATTACTCAGCCTGCTTTATTTTCATATGAATGAGAGTTACTGTAAGAGGGAACATTGTTTTTAATATTGGCCCTGAAAAGTACAAGCCAGCAGATGGCAGTTTAAACCACATTCAGTCAAAACAACATCATATTTTAGCCAGGGCCATTATTGTCAGATCATTTCAACACATATATTTGAAGATTTGACTGTGAGGATGGTAACAAGATGGAAAAGAGTGGCTGGGATTGCTGGCAGGATTGCTGCATCCCTGTGGAAGAAGAACCAGAAGTTCACTGGTCAGCTCTGCAAGGCTGTGGGCTCATCCTCGGGTCTGGATGAGCAGAGAGGGGCTGGTAATGCCAGAGGGGCTGGCAGTGCCAGAGGAGCTCAGTGTGCACCCTGTGGGTGCAGGCCATGCCTCCTCCATCCCTCCCGCCATACACACAGCCCTATCTGGACTGGTGGGGTCATGTCTGACACCTGGGTGTGACTGCCCGTGCCTGGAGGGGTGTTGGTGTGCTGGCTGCTCCCAGGGTGCTTTGTGGATGTTCATTTTATATCTTATTTAAAGCAGAGAAGGTGTTGTCCTACAAATGGGGTTTGCAGAAGGCTCTGAAGATGGCCAGGCTTTTGCCTGGTCTCGTTTTCCTTGCTCCATCAGTGAATCTTCCTCACTGTTTCACTAGGTCCGGGCAGGTAGTTAACTAGTGCCAAGCAATTTTCCTAATTCCCAATATTTAACTATTGATAGAAAAGTGGGGGGAAAGGGATTTACAAATCTAAACCAAAGCATTCCCATTCTTCAGTGGGGTTTTGGCAGGAGGGAGCACCCTGGAGCCTCTTAGTGTAGATGGGCACACAGCTCCCCACACATTCCAGGATGATAAACCTTTGATATGCCTTACACTTCACTGCCCTGAAAATGCAACTTTTCACATTTATGAATACAAACAACGCTATTATCTCTACCTTTCTAATATTTAACTAATCTAAACACTCAGGTAAAATGTTATCTGAAATGGTACTTCTATAAATGCATTAACTTTGTCTTCCCTTGACTTTTAAGATATCTTTCCTTACTAATACAGCTGAAAAGATTGTTTGGAAAGGCTTCGTAAAGTGGCAGAGCAAACAGATGAAGGGCGTTCTTTAGTAGTTCTTTATTATTAGCTTTCAAATGATACTATCTTCTTGTACTTTTCTTAATGAGAAAATAAATAGAATTTGTCTCACACACAGCTGTGTTTTTCTTTAGCTAAGGAATGTGCAAAGGGAAATTTAAAAATCATGCATTATCAGTGAACAAGTTAGTTAAAGTAAATAGATTCCAGCCAACTTGCTTCTAAAAGATTAAAGGTTAATGATGGAACAGCTTGGTCAATAGATTTATGAATTATCAAAGTCTATAAAAGGTACATCCAATTTTCTGCCATTATCTGCCAAGCAAATGCTGAGAACAGACACACACCATCTCTCAACTGAGCTGCTACATTTCCTTTCATATCATTTAATGCTGTTTACAGATCAACTGGCATTTCAAGAGCATTTATTAAAGCAGTTATCTGACCCCAACTGATTATTTTAAGGAATTCAATGACTGATGCATCATGCTAGTTTAAACATACAATGTGATGTCCAAGATCCTTCTTATTCTACCAGAGATTATGTGGCAAAGCACTGAACTGGAGAGATGCACAGAACTCTGGTACCATCTCAGTAATTCTCACTTATCGGCGTCTTTATGCTGAATAAATACATCTGGATTTGCTAAGCAACCCATAAAACAATTACCCAGCTCTCAGTTGTGTCTGAGCAAGTCTAAAACAGCACACCAGAAATAGCATGAGCTTGCTAAAGTCAGCTTGTGATCCCTTTCTGGGACAAAGAGCACCAAGGTAAGCTGTGCCTTTTGAAGTGTGTGGAGGGTTTGTGACAGCCAGCCCCGTAAAACCATGGGCAAACAGTCTGGTACAGGTGGATTCCCACTGCCAGCAGCCAGGGAGGTTTGAAGTCCACAGAAGCTGCTCCACTGCAGGAAGGCTGAAGTGGTTTTGCCATAGCCTAGCATTTATTGATTGCATTTCTTATATAAATCTTAAAATCTTTTTTAAAAGTGTTTGTCCCAACACAGCTTCTGCTGCAACATCAACCTTCCTCAAGGTGGTTCACAGTTTAACTGAGTCTGAACACTCTAGTGTGGAGACATTACTGAGATTATTTATTTGTGAAATCTACTTTAATCCCTGTTTCTCTATGTTGAGAAGGATAAGGGCATCAAAGGCTTAATGTCTTCGTGTGCCACTCATGGGCAAATGAATATTTTAACTCTGCTCTCTAATGATCCTTATGGATTTTTAAATCCTGGCCCATATATCCTGCCTGTCCCTAGGAATGTATGTTTTAATGGTGTCAGTGAGAGCTGTAAGCAAAATGAAAGTGGAACTGGGTCCTTCGTGAATTAATCTATTCAGAAGATGAAATTGGACCCATCAGGTCAAAGTATTTTCACTGGAAATTCAACTCATGTGAGTCTTCAACACCTCTCTCTCTGCCTCCTCTGCCCCCTAACCATTCCCAGGTCTCCACCCTTCCTCCCTGGTGATAAAGTGAACAGCACAATATAGGGCATCGATTTGGTTTAGCACAGGAATGTGAGATCAACTTGTTTATCTCTGCACTAAAACCAGTATCACAGAATGCCACAAGTCCTTTGAAAAAGTCTTAAAAACAGAGCTTGGGACCTCCACTGTCCAAACTTCCATCCAAACTCCAAGGAAACGGAGGAGTTTGGGACAGGAGGCAGTGAGAGCCTGGGGATTTGGTGCACATGCTGGTGGCCTGGGGCTATTTAATACGAGTATCTTAATTAAATGGTAAATTCCAAAGGAATTTCCAACTATTCCTAATTGCCTATTACTTTATCAGGCCAATATGAAGGGGAGAAAGGAAAATCCATTGGAGCATGCATTTTCTACTGTTTATATGCCATATGAACAGCACTATTAACCCATGCTGGCAATTATGATGGGATTATGGCATGCCCACTATGGAAGAATTTAATTGTGGTTATATCAGATTTAAGGCCCTTTCACAGATTATTTCACTCTAGGCTACAACACAAGCCCTGGGAATCACAGCAGCTTTGGGGCTGAGGCCCCACAGTGTGGGAGAACATCAGCTCAGTTGTCACACAACATTGCTCTGGTGCAATTTGCCCTCCAGCCACGCCAAAACTTTGTCCTCACATAAACTGTGCCAATGTCAATTTTGCAGGAGCCGGTGGAAATAAAAAATCAGCATTGTCTGGAAGAGGGTTCCATTGCCTCAATTCAGGGAGAAAAACCCTTGAGAGGCCCCTGGATCTCACCAGCAATCACATGAAATCCTACCTGGCTTTGGTTTGAATTGATAAATCAAGATGGGTTTTACTGGAAATTGAGCTTAGATTTGTGTAAAAATTTGCAAACCTCAGCCTAGACTGTTGCCTTCAACAGGCGGCACTTTCTGTGGGACTTTGGGTTTACTGGCACATACTTTTCAGGGCTCTCATTTCCCATTCCTATTGCTCCTGGCCTTCTCCACCATGGAGCTACATGCCATGATGAGGTAAAGTAGAAATCTTAAGACATTCTCATTCTCTGTTAAAAGCAGCTTGTTTCAATAACACATTGGGCCTGTATCTATCCCCACTGAGAAAAATTTTTATGAAACAAATTGTCCCATAAGTTTCAAAGAAGGTGGCAAAGAGCAGATGACTTCATAGGAGTAGCCAAAGGAACATTTAATTTCTTCTTTGATAGAAAGCGGTAAAAATAACCAGCTATTTATTTTTTGCAGTATTTAGAGGTGCTGCAATGAGGAAAAACCCACACCTCCTAGATGTGTACTTGGGATTTTTATTCTCCACATGCAGCTTTATTCACTATGGATCCTGTGGGCATGAAGCCCAGGTACCTATAGATTTCCAAAATGAAACAAGGGAACAAAGAGACTGAATGCCCTCTTCATGGCAGGTTACAAACATCGGGTTTTCTCTTATTTTACCCAATTTGCACTTAACTTTTTCTATTAACCCTCTGCGTTTTACAATGTTAAGCTCTGAGGCTGCAGCACAAGTTCCGAATATTAGGTACAGCCTCTGGAAATCCTTCATCCTCAGCTTCCTCCCCAAAAACTGCTCCAGTTTCAAAGATACTTTAAAGCACAGGTATCAACTTTAAGAATTTTATCTTAAATCTCAAAACCTTTGGTATTTTTCTTGCTGTTGGGAAGTAGCTCTTCAGTGAGTCTGGAGGTCTACCCAGACAAGAAAATTAGTATTTGAATGCTATGATTTGAAGTGGGGAGGAGGAGGTTGAGGGGGCTCCTCCTTGGGTGACAGTAGTGAAAAAGCAACAGTGAGCTGATTGAGATGAATGCTGCCTTTAAAAGAACCAGAAGTATCTATTCAGCGAGAAAATAGGACTATTCCATAAAAGAGATGGGAATCAATTACAGCCTCTCATGAATACAAGGCATGAGCACTAGTTAAAGCAGCAGCTCTTGACCCACAAGGATAACCTATTTCTGAACCACAGATCACTTTGTAAGAAAACATATGTCAAAACATGCATCTGAGATGCTGAAGCTCCTTTCTTCATCAGTATTGAAAAAAAAAAAAACAACTCTGCACGGATACAAATTACTTTGTGCAAAAATAAGAATTATCAGTGCAAATTACAGCTGCCCCAATGGATGAAGCGTGCGGTACGTGTAATATTAGGCACCTTTGCCCTGTGAACAAGGCTACAGCTGGAACATGACTGCTAGGCAAGGAGCAAAAGAACAGGAAAAACAAAAATAAACTCAGAAAGTCATTGGATCAGAAGCAAAGGAGATAATTTAAGATCTGATTTGGTAAGTTGGGATGACATTATGGAAGAAGTGGTTGTAAGACAAATAGAGGATTTAAGAACCCATCAGTCCAGACGAAGTCACACAGATCTTTATTCATAAGCAATGGCTTTTCTCCAATTTAATTTCATTTGGATCAATTACTATTAGCGAGATCCAAGCACAGACTTGAGTAAGCCAAGCTGAGGGAGAGGACATTAAAACAAATAATAAAGGAATTGTAACACACTGAAGGGGAGGTGGTCGGGCTTACTAAAACCGTGGACCCTGCTTCAAAATCCAACACACAAATCCAGCATTAGTAGCCTGCCATAGAGTGGGGCAGGGCTCAGTTTGTATTAACTTAATAAACTCAGGAGTAGGGATCTGGAAATTACTGAAGTTGTTATTGCAACTGTTTACTTTGTATAAGCAAATAGGGGGTTAAGCCCTTACAAGAGTCATTCCCAGGAATTGTCAAACAATTTACAATCCTGAGGAAAAAATGCATCAATATTGGATTTGAAACCCATCTTTGAGAGATTGATCAAATATGAAATCAGTCCTAGAGAGCATACTTCAGTGCAATGCCTGAGCCCTTAGATAATCCCCAACATGCTGAGATTGCCTTTCCCCACCCTGCCAAGGGGAAAAACAGAAGGAATGAAAAAGAGAAAACTGAAGGGCGAAATCCTGCACTCCAACCACTCCAACTGAGTGAGAAAACCAGGTGCTTTATTTCTAAGTGTGAAAGTGGGTGAGACATCCCTCAGGGTACCCAATGGCTTGCACTGCAAATCCTGCTTTGGGTCTAACGTCATTGCTCTTGCTTTTTAATATTTTAGCTGTTAGTAATAATTATATAAATAGTCTAGCAATTACAAATGTCATTAATTAAACTTGCTACATTGCCTTTATAATATTTAATACATATTTTGGCCATAAATTGGAATTTATTTAACCTTGTATGAGTTTGGAAGGAGTTTGAATCACATCCATTTTGAAAGACAGTCCAATGTTTGGTCCCATCAGAAGCTGTGGAAGACAAGAATTCTAGTATAATCTTTTTGGCTTTAATTTGAGCTGAAGACACCTGAGGTGAAAAAGTCACAAGTACGTTTGTAGTCCAAAGCAGAAGGAATTACACACTGAGATCTAAAAAGAATAATTTTCCGAATGTGAAGATAACAATTTAATTATTTCCTTCAGAAATTCAAAACTGAATTACCCAAACCAGCACATCCACATAATTTGGGATAGTGTCTGAAGTCTTCATTCGAAAAGAAATTGTTGTCTCTGCTCACAGCATGCAATTAAATAAAATGCTATGAAAATTCAGTGCCAGCAGTTAGCAACATCACCTACCAATGGCAAAAAATAACACCAGGGAAAATTAAACTACCTGGTGTCTGATTATAATTAAAGTCCAATGGACCAGCCATGGATGCTTCTGTGTGCATCTTTCTAGGGACCACCAGCTCCAGCTGAAGGGCAGTGCATGGCTCTCTTTCTAGTACATCCATAGGAAAGAGCTGTGAAAATAATTCTGCTATTGGCAGATGGTGTTTTTTCAAAACTAAGAACAAAAACAAAGATCAAAATCCCCACTCTTCCATGCTGATGATTAAGTCCATTTTGCATATTGCAAAATCACACTGACTGTCACTGTAAATTTTCTCCTGTTATTGACAAACTGTTTGCAGATCCAGAGACAAGTGGACCTTTTTCTAAATCCATGATTATGTATATATATATCACCTACATCACTGACATCATCCAATAAACTTAATTGACGGCGGTTTGTCTTAACTAACCTACATTTTCAAGGTGTTGTCATGCAGAATGAAATGTGTGTGCATTTAAAATCCGCACCCCCCGGGACGGCTGGCGTGGGTACAAATTCCCGGTTATAAAGCTGAGTTATAACCCAGCCTTCCCAAGAAATGCTGATGGCATTAGTGGTGTGATTTCTGATAAGATGCCCCAGCCTTCCTTCCCTTGGTCCCACCTCCAAACCAGCATGTGCAGGTTTCCCAGCCACCTCCAGGGATGGTTAATCACCAGCCAGTGATGCATTTCTCTCCCTGGCTATACAGACCAACAAGCACAGCATGTACAATATCAATTGTCTCTGCAATATCATCTCACTCTGCCTCTGCAGTTTTGCCACGCAAACTTTATTTTCCATGGGGCTGTCTGATGAAAAGTAATGAACAAATTTCTCATGTTCCACAGACAGGGACACATCACGACAAGACTCATACCAGACTCATGTTATGATTCAAAGGAATCATGCAGCTCTGCCTCACCAGAAACCACTTGGAACAGGATCATTGCTTTGGACGCGCACAAGGCAGCCGTGGAACAAATGAGCATGCCAAAATACAGCAGAACTTAAGACACTTCTGAGTTTTTAATATCTTATTAGAGATGAGCAAATGCATCCGAGAACAAAGCGCACAATTAACTGCTCTCATTCCAGACCCTTTCAAGATCCATACAGCGAAGTCCCTCTTCCCCTCCCTGCCACTGAAGCCCAAAAGACACATTATCTTTGAAAATATGCTGCAAAATTCCCAGGGTCAGCAGGTCTGGCATCGTCTGCTGGGCTGGCTGCAGACTCCACATCGCGTGCGCTGGGGCTTCCTCGGGGGAAGCAGCACTCGCTGCATTCCACCTTCTTAATGGGGTGTAATCAGGAACACGTTTGCTTCAGACCTATTAGTGAACTTCCAGCTTTGAACCCCAACTCTTTCTTAAAGTCACTTTTATAAAACCTAAATATAAAGTTGTTGTCATTTTGTTAACAAGGGTACCTGGCGTTCTCCCTGATGAGATTTCAGCCCAGTGTGTTTCCCTGCTTTTTGCATGAGAAAGGAAACTCAGACATGCTACTTGCTCATTCTCCTTTAACTTTCTTATTTTTCTTTTATTTTTTTAATCTGTACAAAATAATGGGATGTTATGTTTGTCCAGTACTGAATATGAAACAGAGTCACAACCCAGAGTTGGAAAAGCCTGCCTAAATTTTTGGCTACAAAAGCTATATTTGTTTTTGGATCACTGCATTAATGGGGTAAGATTAATTCTTCCTTGGTTTCAAAAACACATTGTACAAATTAGCCTGATTCAAATGCTAAACCTGTGAGCCGTCAGTTTAAACAAGCAGCCTGTTTCTTTCTCTTTGTCATTATCCAGAAGAAAAATAAATGATAGAGCCTCCCTCCCCACTGCACTCCAAAGGGCTGTCATTAAAAAAATGACAGTGCTTGTAACTGCATCCAGAAGTTTTGCCCAAGTACCAAAATTGTGCAGTTTTAATACTGGGGCATTCCATTCAGACAGAGATGCTGACAATCAACTCGACTTAAAAACTACTATTGGGCACACAGACAGCCAACTCAAATTCTGACTTTCACTGAATTAGATTTATTAGTGCACTCACAAGACAAAAGGGCAGAAGAAGCTCTCCCATGTGACTGCACCCTGACACCCTTGAAAGCACCTGAAAATCCTGGATGAGGCTCCAACACACCCAGAAATTGCAAAGTTCCAGAGGGGTGAGGAATGTGTCCACAACCAGGCAGGTTTCCTGTAGGAGTTTATTCCCTTTGTTGACCAGGAGCCTCTACAGACAGCTCCCCATACCCAGGGCCCCTCAAGTGCCCCCCATAAACAGCTGGGGAACCTCCCCAAAATCACATTTCCCTGTTGAGTCAGTGGAGCACTCCAGCTCTGGCCTGCTCTGACTTCAGAGGACGTGGAAGGAGTTCTCCAGCCTTGGCTGTGCTCTGAGCGGAGTTCCTCCCTGGACTGCCTCCAGCCAGCGCGGCTTTCCCGGCCCAGCCTCCCAGAAAACCTAAACAGAGTCCACCCTGTCAGCCTGGCAGGGAGCACGGCTCAGAATTTATGTTTTATTAAAGCAACATCAGTGACACCTTTCAGTGTGCATGAGCACCTATTCTTACACTCAGCAAAAGCTCCCATCTAGCTCTTGCCACTATTTGTGATCGCAAGGAGAAGAAATGTTAAAATCCCTCTGTCCCAGTCACTGGACTGGGATTAAGATAAATTTAGCTTCAGTTCTGAACTCTACCACAATATTCCCGTGCATTTCAGCTGCCTATGAAACTCTTCCATACCCTGGAAATCCCAGCTATAGAATTACCAGAGCTGCGTAGAAATGGGAAGTTTAAATTTTGGAGAAAAAAACCTCTAAATCAGAAATGAAAACCAAAAGGCCAATGCTGCCCTTGAAACAGATACTCAGGAAAAATTTCTGGATTCAGAGACACTTAAACACATAAGTCAATATTTCATTTAATATTTACACTCGCTTAGGTTAAGTCCATTCACTTCTAATTTGCATTTTAAAGCCTGAACAATGTTAAGAGAAAAAATGTTCTATTACAAAGCTGTATTTAATTTTAACAAATGATTCTATTTTATATATATATATCAAAACAAGAAATACACTGACACTGGAGAAAGAAAATGGGAAAACTGAACACAAATGTTAATTTTTAAATAAGTCTCTTCAACTTTCCCATTAAAAGCATGGAAATACAGACACTCTCCCACATAACACTGGCATCCTATTGGAAGATTTCTCAATGGTTTTCCCTACAGCATCACCATCAGGTGCTGGGTGGATGAAGACACCAGACATTCCGTGGTATCTTCACAGTCACCTTCTTTCAGAAGACAAATGATAAATTGCACCTGCTACACATTTTGCTTCTCATGAGCCAAAAAGCCAGGAAGGGAAATGGAACCACCTTGTCTTTTCATGCCTTCAGTGACTCAGGTGGCTGTGGAGCCAAATGCTGAAAAGGAAAACCTTCCATGCTTGTTTTATTTGATCAATTTTTGGAATTTCCTATTATTTCTAATCTCTCTCCCAGACGAGATCAAGACCTCAAGGATAGAGTTGGTGGTCAGAACATGTGGTGGGATGTGCAAGCACTGAGTTTAACTCCCTGCTCTGGATCAAACACCTGACCAAGCTGAAGATGGCTCATGTAAAGGTAATACCAGCTTGGCTAGGGTCTGGCACTCTGCAGACACACTCACCAACCAGGGTAGTCACATTTTCTGTGCCTGTAACCACCACACCCAACCCTGAGACACATTTCCAAAGGGAAACCCCAATGCAAGGAGAAGATTCTCATGACAGCCTCTTGGGTTTAATGAATCCATACTTTCTGATAGAAAACAATTTCCTTTATCCGAGCAGGACAATCACCCACAGCTCCAGGCTGGACGTTGGTTTTGCCTCGAGGCCACATCTTCCTGCTTAGGAACCAGCAATTTATCAGCTGCTCCCAGTGTCCTGGACTGAGTGACCATCCCACTGCTGAAACCCCTCTGCCCACCCTCCCTGCGCTCCACACTTTGCCTGCTGCCTGGGACAAGCATCCTGCCTCTGGAAAGACTCTGCTCCCTTCACCAGAGGTTCTTTACAAGCTCCTGGAGGATTGGTTTTTAACAGCTGGTGGCAGATGTGGGGATGCTCACCCGAGCCTTCCCCAGAGACCTGGCAGTTTAAAGAGTTTATGGCCAAACTTCAGCAGAGCTGCTTCAGCCAGCTCCCGGGGAGAAATGCTAACACGGCGCTTCTGTTTCTCCTCACTCGTTTGGGCTCCATATGTGAAAACCCAAGGTGTAAAAAAACAGAGCCTGATCTAAATATTGCATGGCCAAGCCCAGCAGCTAAGCCATCATTAGGTGTTGACTTGACAAATTTTCTGGGGTCGATACCTGTGTAGTCTTTCCTATAAAGCAAGCCAGCTTGTTTCTCTCTTCTTGTGCAGCAGGCCAGTTTTATACCTCCCCGAAGACTTTATTTGTAGGATGTGCCTTTGCTTATAGAAAAGTAACACGTGCAGACAAAATAACTGTTTTTCAGGTTCGATACTTGAGCCCAGCTGAAACTAATCAAAAGTCTGAGATCTTTGGACCCTGGTAGGGCAAAACTCCTAATGAAGACGGATGTTGGACAACAGGGGAATGAAAGGGTATCTGGTCTCATCTCTACCACAGAGTGGATTTCTACTCAAGAGAATTAAAGTGATTGAGTTGTGTCCTTTTAAAATATTATCCGGCTATTTCTTCCACTTAAGTCATCTCCCACGTCTGCTTTTCCCTGTTTCCTTCAAGACCTACAAAAGATGATCATTCTTGTTTGCTTTGAGGGATATAACTGGGAAATCTTAGTCTCTCCTCTTTCACAGAAAAAAAATGTTTCTGTGAAAAGTTTTTTGTCATTAGCTTTGAGGATTTAGTCAATGACCTGGCCAGCTCAGCCAAGTCCTATTTATGCACATGTGACACAAGCTCAGCTCCCATTCTAAACACCTAAAGGAAAAATGAAATTTCTCTGCAGTGACAAGATCCACTGGGCTTTGTTGTGGAAAATGTGTTAAAAATGAGGAAAAAGAGCTCAATGCCAAAACCAGCTCATCCCAGGGCTGCTTAACTGGGACCAGAGTCTTTCTTAATATCACATACATTGTTGAAACTGATGTCCCATATCTATCCTAGCTAAAGATATAGAAAAAGCTTGTGTGCCATGAGATGTGGGCATGGCAGTGGCATCTTCTTTTCCACCCAAACTCTTGGATCCACTCATGCCCTAAAACATGTCATTTCACTACACTTCTCATTATATCAGCTTTTATTGCTCCACATTCTATTGGCCACAAAATCATCCAACCCTTTAATAAAAGGAAGAATGTGCAAATAATGGAATTTATCTCTATCACTGAAGAACACCAGAGTTTTACCAGGAAAAGTTTAATAAACAAAGGCCCTTGTCCCCACCCTGCCTTGCCATTTGTAATTTCCCAGTTCCCTTAATGCCTAATCTTCAGTCGCTGTGAAACCAGATGGTTAAACAATTAGATAAATCACGGGCATTGCTTACTTTGTCTCGTCTGTAAGCACCAAACAATAAATCTCACAACTTTCTTGCCACGAAAGCCGCAGTGAATGCCCAACCCCAGCTCAGCAGCTGGACCCCTATTTCCTGGGCCAGCAGAAGATAGAAAATATCACATTTCTGCCTCATTCGACCCTTTCAATACCCCTGTCACGCTTCATTGCTTTACAAGGCATCATTTCACTTTTGCAACAAAGATTACAGGGAATCTAACAGGTAAGGCCCCAAGCAAACACGGAGCAGAGCGAACCCAAACAGGAGGCACAAGGACTTCATGTCTTATCTGCTCCCCATCTTGGCATTTCTAACCACAAGGACTGCCCTGCTGACAGCCCTGCTTGTCCTCAGGCAATGAATCTGTAATAAGATATACACACACAACAAATAATAGAGGTGGTTTGTTGTGTTTGGTGTTTGTTTTTTTCCCGAAAAAATATATACCGAGGTAATTAAATTGCTAACATGATGGATGGCCTCATTTTATATTTGAATTCAAAGTGACTTGCTATAACATATAAAAAAGTGACTTGCTGCAAAAAAAAAGGGGATAATGATATAACTTGCACTGAAATGGAAATATGGATATTTTCATCGAATTCTGAACTTTGATGCTCTTGCAGTGACAATCTATAGCATTTGGATGTTTTACCCCAAATTCTAGAGCATTTTGGAGGTATCAGGTAACTCAAATGTAGATAAACTGAGGCACTGTGAGGTTGCAATGTATTTCATATAACATAGGAAAAAAAAATTTAGAAAAAAAAATCACAATAACCTGGGAAGGAGACTAATTATTTAAGTACTGGAAATTATACAAGCTCTGCAAAATAAGATATTTAACTTGTAGTTAAAGCTGTACAAACTCCATTTACAGATCTCATTTTTAGCTGTTCTGTCCTAAAGAAACTCTAAGAGTATCATATCAATACCACTGTCACATCATTGTGATATGGGAAAATTGTCTGATTTCCTCATTCCCCTTTGTCTCATCCCACAGGAAAAAAATAAGAAGCACTGACCAGCAGCTAAAAATATTTCAGAATAGCTCCAGGACTTTCACAGAGCCATTAAACAAACTAAGGATTTGATGTCATGTTTGAAGGCTTCTGTTAATGGGAAGTTTGGGTTGTAATGCATTATAATTTAGGAGATCTAACTTTGCATTTGTTCTCTTTCTGTGAGAAATTTGTGATCCATACCGTGAGCTGTGGAAGCATTGGCCAGCAGCCATGAAAGTATTAAATGTAAATGGCTTGTTACCTCAGCAGTTATTTGCTGTGCAGAAATGCTGGGTTTAAAAATCCACTCCAAAACCCTGTAAATCCTGGGGTATATTTTCTTGCTTTTGCCTGACACTCATAGAGTTAACAGGCAAAACATTTCAATAAAACTTCCATACAAAGGAGCTAAGATGTTAAAAACTCACTGTTCACATCTGTTCATCATTTCATTGTGCGGCCACACATTAGATAACCGTGCGTACTCGCAAGAGCACAATGCCCAGCCCTGACCTCGGCTGTGACATCAAACAAGCACACGGGGGAATTATTCCAGGCTTTTGGCATCGGCGTGGTTGACTTTCACAAAGGGGGGAGCAGAAAAACTCTGCCTGACGAGTGGTGAAACCAGCAACCAACTTTTATCAGCCCTCTGCTGCGGGTTTCTTTGCAATAGGAAAATGTGAGCATGCAAATGGGTCCATCCCCTAAAATTAGGCAACCATCATAACAGGGCAGTTAACTAACCTGTAATTACACTGTCATTTGTATTAACTCCATCACCCGCTAATAGAGTAAGTTATAGTGGAAGCAGCCAACGTTGTTAGGAGGGTTATTTATTTTATGCCCTAATTAATCAGTACTGACACTGAACCACATCCTTCCTCCTTCCTCATTATTTAAATCACCCATTTATATGGATGAGCCTCTTTGCTTTGTGCATTTCATTAATGCCTCCACATGCTCCCACAAGGAAAGCGGCAGGCGCTGTTCCGGCAAGGGGGCAGCAGAAACGCCTGGAGGGTGCTCTGCTCTCCCAACCTTTATTCTCTGGGAAGGGCAGTGAGAAGTCAATGGGGTTGAGCCTCTGGGTCCTCAGGGGTCTGGTCCTCTCGTGGTGCAAGGGAAGAAGCAGCTTCCCTGTGTTGGCCCAATTTCAAGCTTTTGGCACTTGAGGAGACAGAGCAGGACATCTTTTGGGAGGGCACCGCCACACAAGGAAACCTTTGCTGCAAGTCAGGCACATGCTAAAGTGATTTCCTGAATCAAGGTCCTGATGCTAAAATTGGAAGTGACAGGTAGAAGTTCCCTTACCCGCCGATCACTTGTCCTGAGGCTGTGAGTGAAATAGAGATGTAAAAACTACTTGGTCTGCGGGATGGAGATCAAATCATGGTGGGTTTAAACTGACTAGAAGGAAATTTGGAAAAGTGAAATTCAGAAGATTTCTGCAGGGTTTTATGCAGGGGTACACAGTCTCCAATATTTTACCTAAACTTTGGGGGTTTTTTTGCCCCCATGTTTTAAGGGGTTACCTCTGCAGTACTTCATAGCAGAACAGCCAAAACAAAGTCTGAATCAAAGTAGTTTTGATGGAACAGTTTAAAGACAATTTTTTTACAGTCATTTATTTTACATTGCTCTTTCTCCAAGTTGTTCCTGAGTGCACACCTCCCAGGTAGACACTTGCTGTTGCACACGTGTAGACTCTGCAGAGCCGCTTGAAAAGGCTACCAGAATTTTTTAAGTGACTACTAACTTGTTCAAACAAAATGCACAGAAGGGCTCACATTATTGACTCTCACTTGATGCAAGCGGCCTCTCTGAGGCTCTCTTGGAAGGTCAACAAGGAGATGGGGAAGCCTGGCTGAGCCCCAGGCAGCAGGACAGAGCCCAGCCTGGGCCCCCGGGAGACACCCGCTCACAATTTCCATGCTCTGCTGCCCTCCCTGGCATCACAGCTAAAGAAGTCTAACATTGAAAAAACACCCCAAACCTCTTTAAGCTGTTATTCTGCTTCCTGCCTTCAACACAAGCAGCTCCTGACACAGTTCAGTCACTTCCAAAGTGGGGCTGAGGTCTGAAAATTCAAAACTCACAGGGGATGGAGAGAGGGATGCATAGCCAGGATTGGGAAAGTTTTAATGGTGTAGCATTGTCCAAAAACAGCTCAGCAGGATAATGGGGAAGGTCGTGTACCCCAGAGGAGCAAAATCTGAACCCAGCCCATTCAAGACTCCCTATATCCCCTTCAGGATGTCCAAGAGCCTCTGACACCTCTCCGGAGCCACACCACACTGCCTGGGGCAGGGACACCTGGAAACGCAGGCTCGGAGGTTAAACTGGTTATTGACAGACTCTTTGGAAGCTGCTTTTTCTAAAAGAAGACAAATGGCACTGGGCTGTGCATACTTTACTTGAGTAAAGCTCAAACACAGCTTTGGTGGGCTTTCAGAGGACAAAAACCAGTTGCACGATTTACTTCAAAGCTGACAAACGTGATCCTACTTGCAGCAGTAACAAAGGGATTTTTATAACTTCGGGAATTTTTAACCTGGAGTAAGCTGAGATGATCTAGTTCAAGAAAAGATTCTAAAATATTGTGAACTACATTATTAATTTGCATAACATCCTTGTTTTGCATGAAACATGTACAATTTTACCAGTGCAGCCTTCAAGCAGCAGCTCCGTGCCATCACTGGTAGCTGCAAACCAACACAGCTCTCAAAAATGAGGAAACATTATCCAGTGCCACATTCTGAAATCAAAGGCCATGCACAGCTCCATTAACTTGTGGTTCAAGGCCAATAATTGAACCATCCAGGTTCCATCCAAATATTTTTCTGACTCCCCAAACATTTTGCCAAACCATGAACTAATTTTCACCACGAAGGCTTTCTCGGATTTAGCACATATTTGGAGACAGTTGCTCACTCGGCAGAGCTCCAGGGGCTCTCGAAACCTTGTGGTGCAAACTGGTCAAAAGTTGCCAAGTGTGTATTGTCCCATGAAACCTGGTGTGTCGGAAACCATATAAACCAAACCAAAGCTGTACAACTTTTCCATGGAGTTCATACCCAAAGCCATGTTATGGCCTGCTGCCCACACTGAAATGTTGCTCAGACAAACTGGATTTTGTCCATCCTTCCCTGTTACCTTCTGACTGTGAAGGAGGCCTTGGCCAGAACTTTCCTCTTTTTTTTTATTTTCTGTGAAAGCCCCCATCTTAGGTGTTTATTAGTGAAGAGAAAAATGATGAGCCTTCAATGGGTGTCATGATGTTGATCCTTCCTGGCCAAAGCCCAGGAATTTATTTCGAGTGTCCCGTCACACTCTGTGTTTTAACTCCCTTTTTTCCAGTCACATAGACATGGGCATTTAAGGTATATTACTATAAGAACACACAAAATCTACTTCATACATGAATGTCCACTCAAACCATATGACAAGGAAAACATTTAAGGTCTGACATCTTTAGAGCCGAGCAAAAATCAAAGCTCTGGGAACCAACCAAGCCCCCCATCCTGCTCTCATTTCAGTCAACAGCTCTGGTCCCAATGGCTCAGCACTGACAACTATGAGAATTGCCAAAGAAATGCACATTAATTATCATTACTGTGTCTGTTATTGTATAACAGACTGTGATTCTGTACTTTATCTCCTGGACCATTATCTCCTGCCATGTGATCTAAGTGTTGATACTGCTAATGTAAAGGAACACAGAACAGTAGTCATTTATCCTGCAAAGACCTCGTGCTTTTCTTGTTCTATCAATCATTAAACAAGTAATGTCTTTTGTGTTATTGCCTTGACATTCATTAACACTCACGTCACAGGAAATCTTTGCAATTAAAAACCTTATTGACGATCTGTGGTTGTTTCTCATTGGCATGTAACAAGCACGATAATAAAAAATGAAAACAATAGTGTTATCATAGATAACGGAGGAGGTTTTTCCTTTTTCTTTTTGTACCTCAACTATTTTAACATTGCTGGTCTCTTTTTTAACTTGAACGTGGACTTGAGGGCTCTGAACGCTGGCAAACCGCTTTTTATCAGCCCTGAACATCTGAACACCCCTTTGACACTAATCCTGTATGACTAGCTTTTGTGGAAACACTCAGCCTTGGAAAAGCCAGGCTATATGAGGACAAGACAAAAGTTTCTCCCACCGAGCTATTCTGCCCCTCAGAGATTGTAAGGACCACGTGTGCCAAGCAGTGACACAAGAACACCGTGCTTTGCCCACGGTCCAAAACATGCACCAGGCTGCCTTCCACACTGCTGCTGCTGCTGCCCCAAGCTAACACCCTGCAGGGGTTGGAGCCCTGAGAGGACACACCGGGAGCTGGGATGGACTGCAGGTGACCAACAAGCGTGGGTTTGGGGGGGTAACAAAGGGGGGAATCTCTTGAATATCGTGGCGTTGCCTTCTGCTGTGTCCAAAACCACCCTCCTTTTTTACGTTCACATGGAGCCTCACAAATTTAGGCTGGTTAATCCAGATGCTACCTTCTGTTGGGAAAAAAGGGCCAAAAGCTCCTGATGAGGCAGCTGGCAGCTGCGAGGCACCAGAGGTGAATTTGCATGTGCTGCGTGCATTATCTGTGCTGCCCTTCCCTGTGGGACAGGGCACATTGCAGCACTCAGATTAAAGTGCTGTCTCTGGGGCTGCCTCTGTGCTTCTGCAAACCCAGATTCCTGTCTGAATCGGGCCCCACGGTCTGAGAGGTGCCTTCTGGAAGATGATAAGCACAACCTCAATTCCCACAGACATTGACATAATTGAAAAATTAGACCATTAGGCTCTTACATTCTTACAGGTTGTGTTAATTGTAGTCCATATATCTTGAGCATATTTACTGAATGCTCCATCTATACTGAGGTAGTTGAGAAGCGAGGGCAAGTCTCCAACTCTGTTACAGAACTCAGACAGGACAAAAATATTAAATCAGAATCATTCTTGCCTTATTTACTTCTATATTAAAGTGCTGAAATTCCTAAAGGCAGAGATGCTAAGGCCAGAAGGAACCATTGCATCTGATATTTTGCTTAGTATCACAATTTTTGCATTTCTGTTCTGTGAGAATACTTCAAATTTACCATTACTAGAGAAAGAATCAGAGCCATTCACTTTAGAAACTCTATGCCCATGAACATCTGGGGTAGTCTTCTGTGTACATCCATATCTCTTGATAATAACCAAAGTGGAAGCAAAATTCTGGAAATGACCCTACGGTTAATGGCATATTTCTGGTTCTCAGATGTGGTGTTCTCTCTTTGAAGCCTAAAACTGCATTTATGATCAGCCAGGGTTCTAAAGAGCACACAATGTATTTGACATAGAAGCAGACTGTCTTTTGTTGGGCACCAAAGTAGTTAAATAAATTCCTATCTTTTCCTTTTTCTGGTAATTTAAGCATTACTAGTGTTGATACCAAATCTAGACTGCCCATGGCTTTTCTTTTGATATCAACAGTAATGTTCTTAGAAGCAATCAAATTTATAAAACAATCCAACAAAAAAGCAATGTAACAAACTATGACAAGCATATTTCTTTGAAAATTTAAGTGGAAGAAATTATTTGATATGTTATAAGCATTCACATAATTAATATTTTATGCCACAAGGGGTTTTTTTTTTCTCCTATCCTGTAATAAATAGAACAAAGTGATTAACAAAACTTTATAATTAAAATAAGCTATTTCTACCTTTGGTATTTGCCCTTGTTCATCAAACTTAATAAGAGAACAGATTTTGTAGATCTAAGATGAACAGCAACATTCAGTAAATTAATCTGACAGCAAACCCTGCCCTCCCCTTTGTGTCTCCACAATTGTGTCTCCACAATTACTCAACTCTGTGCAGGCCAGAATACCTCAATTTTCAACACAATCTTTCAAGGCCATCTAAACTTTTTCAAGGCTTTTTCTGCATGCTACTATTGAAATCTGAGGCAAGCCTTATGAGATATTCTTACCACAAAAAGAAAATTAATATATATATACATACTTTAGGAATTCTGTAGGAGATAAAATATAGAACTTCATACAGAATAGGTCGCCTGCTCCCACCACCAGTGATGGGTTGGCTTCACACTCAAAACAGGGCTGCTGCAGGGAGCAACTGTACTGAGAGGGAGAGTTTTCCTGTTAAACCAAGAGAGATCACAGAGCTGGTACTCAAACAACTATTTTCTCTCCTGACCAGGACACAGATCCCTGTACCACCTACAGAAAGTCCTTTTATCTCCCTGCTCATCAGTTCCCTGTGAGTAATGCGGCGAGCATGTTGGACAGAAATAAGAGACCTCAGGTATTTGGGCATTAAATGGATGAGCATTGTGGAAAAAGTGTATTGTGAGGGGAATGTATAATGCAAACAGGGATGAGATAAGAGATATCTGATTCACACAGATTGTGCCTTTTGTGCCCAATATATGGGTGGCTAGCAGGTCACTGTGCAGGAATTACAAGTAATATAAGCGGGCATGAGGAAGCAATATTTTAACTTGAAAGGACTTGTAGAGGGATGAGAGAGAATTTGCATAAAACCAATACAGAGCAGATGGGAATGGACAAGCCTGGCTGGTATCAAACACACGCCAAAGGAAAATTACAGAAGAACAAGGAAGTTATTGTAGATGGCACTTCGATATCCTCACCCTATATGAAATCAAGAAAACCTCTAAATCCACCAGAACAATTGCCTCAAGGGTTTAGCAAAACCCCCCAAGTTTCTGCTAGAAAAATATCACATTACTAGCAACAAGAAAGCCTTATCATGCTTTCCCACCTTTAATTGCTTTAGAAGGCAAAATATCTATATATGAAAAAAAAAAAGTTGAGGGTAAAAGCGAAGGTTACTACCGTACTAATGTGTGTTATCTACTTAATATTTTTTCTAATTCTGTTTTGTGAACATGAGAAAAGGCAGTCAATGCCAGAAATATCTTTTCTGACAGCAAATATTTGGGCAAGTTTATTGTCTTTAGCCATACACCAGATCTTTCAAAAAAAAAAAAAAAGAAAAGAAAAGAAATTTGCTCTGGATTCAAAGAAGATTGCATAGAAAAATAAATATTATGTTGATAAGTATCAGTGTTCTAGAATTACGACCAGTCGAAGGTGTTGTCAGAGGCATGTGTCAGAGGCAATGGTAAAAAGCAGAGAAATATGTAGGCAGAAGTGTGAAAGAGGTCTGGGCAGAGGTGTGAAAATAATTTATAGTTTATTAAAAAAGAGGCAAGAACGCAGAAACTTTCTCAAAAGCTGCAGCTGCCCAACTGTGCCTTGCTTTGAGCAAGACCTTCTGCTGAGGTCATTCTGGGAAGCTGGTGCCTCTCAAGTGCCACGGTCCCTTCGTGGGACCCTTGGCAGGAGGGGTGGAGGTGTGTGGATCTATTTAAATGATCGTGTTTAGAAGAGAAATGTGCAGGTCACTCCCTCCTCTGCAACAGCAGACTAATTTTATTCCCTCTGTACTCTAGAGGAATCAAATGCTTGATGGATGGAGCCTAAGAAAATCCTAATTCAGGTGGAGAATTGTAACACAATAACCCATGAGTAATTTGCTATAGAGTGACTGGGTGCTGGGAAATGCTGGGGGGAAGAAGGAAACGGAAAGTTAGGATTTGGGTAAAGGACAGGCTGTGCTCCAGTGGTTTTGACTGAATCCCTGTGATGATGCCACATTGACAAACCTCTTCTCCCAACATACTCATGGTGGAAGAGAGGCTTGTAAAACTCCAGGTGTTGTGACACTCATTTTTCCAGTAATGCAGAGCTATGGAATAAAACTTCAAACAAAGAAGCAGCAGAGATGACCATGGGGGATTTAGTTAAGCAAAGATTTGGTGCTCATATGGCCTGAGAACTGATTTCTGAGGAACATTCCTCAATCCTTCCTGGCCCTGACGCGATTATACAGATGTATTAGAGTGTAACCAAAACCTTTTAATACCGACATGGTAAGCTGAGACACCACTTGACAGTGCTGAGTTTCAGCCTGGCTGGACACAAAGGCTGAACATACCTCTGCGACTCAGCACCCGAAACCCAGAATTACATTTCTGCTGGATGACACTTCAGTGGTGACAGACATTAATAGCCCTGTTAAGCATAGATAACACAACACCACTTCGGTGCCTCGCTAGGAGCCCTTGCCAGTAATGAGCTTTAAAGAAACAATGACTCACGGTAATATGAATTGTCACAAGATCTCACGGAGAGGGATGTGAGACAGCTCGAGGATGGTGGCACACAGCCTGCCCCTGTGCACTGCAGCACACCCCTTCCCACAGCCAGATGAAGGCACAGATAATGCGACCAGGATGAACAGACAGCTGCGTTCAAGTCCCATGAATCACACGGAGCCTTCCAACCCCCTTCCCAAACAACCCTGCCCCACTGACAATAAAGTTCCAACGGATTTTTGGCACTGCCTCCCCTCCCAGCAACTGCCTCCCTGAATTTCTCCCCTTCTTCCTCCCGAGTGCTGCGAGACCCAGCTCTGCCCTGTGCCCACCGGGCCCCTGTCACCAGCCAGGAGCTCTGATGGGACCTGGTCCTCCAAGGTGGGAGCTAATGGCAGATAAAAATCTCCTCAGGATTGGACAAAGGGCAGCATTTTGTCTTTGGAAGCGCCTTTGGAAAGCCCTCTGCTCATGCACTTCCAAGTATTTCTGCCCCAAAGGCTGTCTTTCTTAATTAAAACCAGGCATTTTCTTACCTGCAGCTCTGAACCCCTTGGCTCTGGAAACTCAGCCCGTCCTTGTGCAATCAGGGCTCAAGCCATTGCATCCAGGTGTGGCACAGAGCGGGTCTGGCTCCAGATCTGTGCATCAGCTCCACTGTGCAAACAGGTGAAAATACTCAAATCCTCACAAAGGGAGAAAATACTTGCAGCTTTTGTAAAGAATATTGTAAAGGATCTTACTGGGTGAACAGCAGCTTGGGAGCAGTGTTTATGACAGAGCTATAAACTCTTGAACAAATTAAAAGGATTTACAAGAGTAATTCAAGTCTCAAGCCAACCCGTCTGAACGGCAGGAGAGGATTCTCCCAGGGTCAGGAAGAAATTATTAGCACTGTACTTGTGGAAGAGGCTTCAGTATCATATCTTGCCCTACCTATCAAAAAAAAAAAAATTATTCTTTCAGTTATGGCAATGAGTGCACAGGAAGATCATTCCTTATCTCCTCAGTGCTTCACCTGGCTCTTTTTATAGACCCTTTGTTCTTGTTTCAGCTCACCTGTTACAAGAGGCCTTTCCCCCCCTCATTTTAATGACCCAACACTTCAGACTCCAGATTTTAACTCTATCGCAGAGATCTGAATTCAAAGCCTCCAGCAAAACTGTTTAAAGTTCAATGGGCTTGCATACATACTTGAAACTAGAATTAGCATTTTTTTATATCCATGCTGCTTCCTGTCAATATTATTCCACTTGTTCCATCACTGGTGGACATGGATGAAAACCTCAACAACTAACTTGAGATCTGCGAAGATCTGCATTTCTTGTTTGGCTTTAATATGGGTGCCAAACTCCTGCTTTATTTGCACAGAGCTGTGCTATTGAGTGGTGATCAGTGAGAGCTTGTGACTATGAAGAATTTTTATTGCAATGTGAAATTAAGGAATTATTTAAGATAAGAGGAACAGAGAGGTGTCTGAACACACTGCTGAAAGTAGTGGCATCAGCATCCACTGGTCTAAGGCAAAGTGCCCTGAAGATGTTACGTTCCTTACCCAGGATCTGAGCCAGGAGAATGAAGAACTGCTCTGACATCCAATAGCAATGGAATCAGGAAGAAGGAGTTACCTAGCAGAAGTCCATGGAAAATATTAGTCTAAAAGTATGGAAAATAATACTGAAGACTATAAAATATGACAATTGCCCTTTCTATGAATTTTTAAACTCTCTTGTAGGTATTCTACTGTTCCCCCTTAATTCTCCAAGGGTCATTCCAAGCCCCTTTCAGAACCTGCAGTAGCTCAGGCATCACCATGTGGTGTTTCAGTCGCAGGAACTTTTATCTGAATGTACACAGAAGGGCAAGGTACATGCTAGAGCTGCTCATGCAAGGTTCCTTTCCTACAAACCAGGAGGAAAACTACCAAAACAATTCTCCACACAATATTTTTCATGGGATCTTTCCACTGAAAAGCCCCTGCCATTCTTCCCCACTAATGCAGACTGGATAGTAAATGGAGAAAGATCTCTCCAGACACTTTCCCTTTAGATCTCAAAAGGAAACATTAATCAAGCAAAAGATGGGAAATTATGACACCTAGCTGCTAAAGTTCAGCCCCAGCGGCCAGCTCGGAGCTGATCACAGGGTACAGGTGACTATCCATCAAATGACCTATCATAACACACATTAAAATGTCTGGGTTAATCAGGACAGTAGCCAAGAACAATATTTTTCTGCTGACTTTCATAACAGCAGGTACAAAAGCAATCCCCTTGAAACACCGGTCTGCATTCACAACTAAATTTGATTAACTAAACAAAATTCCAAATATGATTTAAACCAAATTATACCATCTCCTCCCTGCACACCAAGTACAGGACAGGGGATGCTTTGTACAAAGTAAAGAGGATATTAGAGCTGCAGTTTTAGGTCTGAGCTGAAAAATGCATGGAAATCTGATCTTAACTCCTGGGCTGCTGCCTGTAACTGCATCAAAAAGCAGAAAGTGAGATTGAAGGTTACTTTATCACCACCTGATAGTGAAGTGGAATCAGTTGCAAGTATAGTTATGATTATTTTGCAAAATACTTTAATGTGGGTGAGGAAGACTATCTTTATGGGGCTATTATAAATTGCACCACTTACTCCTTAGAACAAGACCAGTGTGACTTTGTGCTCTGCCCATGTCGAACTCGGCATGAGGAAATGATAAAACCCTTTTATTGCTACCAGTAAAGACACCTCACATCTGTGGGACTACTTCCTCCTGAGGATCTCCGAGCCATTTCTCCCAAGCCTTGGTGATCACAGAGTGGCCCAACAGGGCAGGTGTTTATCCTCAGCACCCCAAGGAGGTGAGGCACAGGGCTGTGACTCAGGCACACACAGGATGTCATTAATCAGGGCCAGGTTAATCAGGCCCCAGCCCGAGGCATTAATCAGAGCTCTGCACTTGCCCCTGTTCTTCCCCAGCCCTTGAGCGGGGGCTCCTCATCATTCCCACACCCAAAAACATTAACTGGGTCCCCACTGTGCATGGAGTGCATCCGTGCCTGTTGGTGGAGTTTCCAGGGGGAAAGTGCAGGGTTTTTTCAGTTTGCAGGTGAGTGGGCAGCACTGCCAGGGAGGACAGACACAGGACTGATGTCACCAGCTCACAAGTGACTCACAGGCACTGACCCAGAGCCAGCACCGCCAGGCCAGCTCAGCACCCAGATAGTCCTAAGGGAAGAGATTTGGTTAATATTTTGTTTTCTGGGGGGGAATTGTGCCCATGGCAGAGCAAGTCAGTGAGAACAATGAGTGTAGGCCTGGGCTCAGTGCTCGACTCAGTGTCTGGAGCAGGTTTTTCAGGCACATGCTTGAAGGTTTTACTGGAGGAAACCTAAAAATACCCTGTTTCAGTAAAACTTATTTATAAGCACCTACCTGGTAAGGATTTTTTTCTGCCAGCATGTGAGCTAATTTATGATCTATAAAAATAACAACTATAAGCACAATAAGTTATTTATTCTACAAAATCATATCTCCTTATCAATGAGTACTCTTACTGCCACTGATGTATGCATTACTCCTCTCTTTACTTGGAGTGGTTTTGTGGAAAGGTTCATTATATAATTAAATGGCTGTAGACAGAGATGTGTGCTCAGTGACACAGCAAGCTCTGTCAGGGAGACATCATATTTAGTTGTGTCAGTTAGTGGAAGGAAATTTCACAGCTTTGCATCAGAAAAGCAAAAAGAAAAATTTAAGAAAATCTTTGTCAGGCAGATGATGGATTGTTCTAACATACAATGAAAGAAGAGCTGGGGATATATTGTATACAATGGCTTTGGTTCAGAAGAGTCTGCAGCAGCAAGCGCAATAATGGAACTTTTAAGTTCTCTATCTGTAAACCAAGTGGAAAGCTGAGAAACCTTCCATCTCAGATAGATAAACTGTTTACCTAAACAGAAAGAAACGCCATTAATTCTCGTAAATGGCAATAAAGAGTTGCACAAGCTGATAGTCCGGGATGTGGACAAGGACAAAACGACGGCGCCTGCGCCCCAAACACGGCTCGTGCAGCCCTGAGCAAACAGCCTGGGCTGGCTCCTGCTCCCTCGGAGCTCAGCCATAACTCCTGAAGCACAGACTGGTTCCCACATCATGATTTCCACTGGCAGAAACAGGATCTAGGTATGATTCATGACGAGATGTCCAAAGTGATTTTCGAAGATGCTCCAGATGGCACAGGCTGGGGCTGATCCCGTGGGGCCAGCCAGGCTGGAGAACCACGGGAGGGAAACGTGACACACAGAGAGCCCCAGCCACGTCCCCGGGCCAGGTCAGCCCTCGGCAGGGCCGGATCTTGTCCCCCAGCCCCACATCAGAGCCACCATCCATGACCCAGCACTCCCCAGGGCACCACAGCCCCGCTCGCACCCAGAGCTGGGAGGGAAGAACCCGTCCTGTGGCTAGCTGGGAGGGAAGGGTGGTGGCTTTCTCTCCAGTTTCTCTGGAAGTGTCTGCATGGCATTAAGTACATTCATTTCTCTAGCGTAGTTTTCCCATCTGGAAAGAGGCAAGGGGGGATAAGACTTAATTTTGTGAGCGTGTTAGAAAACATAACACTTTTATGTGTATCCAGTAATTTGAGATCCCAGGATAATAGTGCAGAGAATTATTATTATTATGACAGAAGGCATTTTTACTTCTAATACAGAAAGAAAACAAATAGCAAGAGAGTGAGCTTGGAGATCTAACATTCATTTTATTTTTATTTTTAAACTTTCTAATTTTTCAATAATTGAGACCACAGATGTTCACTTCCATATGTGCGACAACCCAGTCCCAACCCCTCCTGAACACTGATTGCCAGGGAAGAAAGGATATGCTAAGCAAAAGCAAAGAAAAAAATATTTAAATAATAATAAAAAAGATGTTGAACTTCTGTAATTTGCAATGATTTTCTCAAACCAGCCAGAATGAGGAGAAGCATTTGACAGTGTCTGGGCTCAAAGCCATGGACAGTATCCACCGCTTAGTGTTGTATAATTTACAAACTCCTGTTCTTTCAACAACTCCTCAGAAAATGAGATTGTTAAGTAAATATATAGCAGAAAAATAACTCAGGAGAACAGAGCAACTCCTTTATATCATTCAAAAGGTGGTGGCCTCTGTGAGAGAAAACCATTTGCTGCAGTCTGCCAGAGCTAGAAGAACATCAAACAAACCAAACAACATGAAAGCTATGAAAAAAATTAGCATGTCCTTTTGCACAGTAACCTCCTCTGCAGTGGTATGTGATACAGAGATAGGTCCTCACATGCATCTGCCATCCAGGGACACAGATTTCATGTGACTCCCCTGGGCTCTGACCATACCACATTACAAAAGTGGCAGCAGTTGAGAAACGCATTGGGGAGAGGTGTGTTCGTGCTGCTGAAGCTGCTCGCGCTACCGGGCTACAACTTGCTGGTTATTCTGGGGATTTTATTCATCAGTCAGAAAAGAGCTCTCAAATCAGTGGTCCAAAACCTGGCTCTTGGAGGCAAGAGTGGCTGCATCCCACCATCGCCAGGTAATCAGCCTGGAGCAGAGCAGTGGGACGAGTGCTTTACCTTTGCCACAGCTGGGTCAGGAAACTTAAGAAATTGCTCCTTTATTAAACATATTAGAGACTCAGCCTTGTTTGCCTACTGATATCCTTGAAGGAAGGGAATACAAAGATGAGGGTGTGAATGCTATCTGCTATATCACCACTTTCAGGCTGCTAGGACAGTTTTATTTGCTTTATGGTAATTCATTGCCAACTTCACACATAAAAGTTAAACACGCTTCTTAAATGATAACACTCAAAAGACAGTTTTCAGAAGGTCAAAAAAAAAAAAAGTACCCACCAGAACTCAAATCTCTACTTAAAAGGGGTTAGATGGAGGTTACAGAAAAGTGTTCCCAGGTTTGTTTCTCCTTCCCAGGTTTATTTCTCTTGGCTGTTCCAGTAAACGGGGTGACCTTGGCCACCCAAGGGACACAACAACCTGCACAGCTTTGCCTTAGCAGAGCCTGGGGTGGGATAAGCACCCCAAAAAAGATGCCCCACGCAGGGTAGGACTATGCAGGAGCTCATCCCCCTATCCCTGTGGGGCAACTCTGACCCCTGAGAGCTGTTCCTGTGCTCATCCCAAGCTCTTCCTGCTCCCCGTTTTGCCCCACACAAGCACATGGTGGGAGCCTGAATGCCAACAGGCTCCAGACCAGCCATTAAATGCTCTGTTTTCTCTAGTGGTGGCAAGAACAGCTTAAAAAAGCTTTGCTTAAATGGAGTTATGAAAATATCAGCCACTGATCCAGAAGTTCTCAACAATCCAGTGATGCAAGGTCACTCCTAATTGCCTCCATCTTTCCTATTCTCTCTCCAGAGGATAATTACCTCAAGAAACAAAGTCCTGGTTTATTTTACTAAGATCCAGAAATTCCCTGCTTTTATAACAACAAGCAACTCCCCTCTTCTTCCGCTTTGGACTAAGGAGAATATTACCACTGTCAATTATATGCAGGGGAACTGTTAACCCTTAGCATTCATGTGGTGAAAAAATAAACTGCAGAAATAATCGCCTTGTGTTTAGAATTACTCAATACTGTTAAAACAATGGTTCATTTTCTTGTTTGTAAATGGGAAAAACAAGACTTTGCTTCAAAAGCATTTATTCTGTACATTAGCCAGATTAAAAACTCCCCTGGAATTGTTGGCTTAGAGCAAAGAACAGCATTTGAAACTTCCCTTTTGGTATTTCAAATTCAAAAACAAGAGTGATTATGTTAAAGCAGCCTAAACACACAGAGCAGAGTTAGCACAGCTACACCACTCAATCACTGTGCTGGGCTTATGAGAAATTTGATGATTTGGTAGTAAGTGAAAAGTGGAATTTTAGATTTGGTCCTGCAGTCCAGAGTGACTCAACTGAGTTCTCACTATTGTCACAGAATCATTATTACTGTTGTATTGCAGATATACAGTGTTAACTATTCAACTAAACTTTATATTGGGCCAAAGAAAACCTCACACAATCTTTTTAAGAATAGCTTGGGAACAGCCTGCAAAGAGAGCTGCTCCCAGCAGACAGGACCAGAGAATTGCTAAGATTGGAAAAGCCTTCTAAGATCAGTGAGTCCAACCATTAACCCAGCACTAAACCACATCCCCAGGTGTCACATCTACACATCTTTTATATCCCTCCAGGGATGATCCAGCTGCTTCCCTGGACAGCCTTTTCCAGTGATACCCTTCTGCAATTTTTGATCTGCTCTCTGTCAGTCCAGCCACAGGAGTAAGTGACTTTGCACCTCCAGCTCCTGCCTAGATTTGGACAAAAAAGTGACTGAAATGTATAAAAAAAAGTTTTAAGGTAACACCTTCCATGTGTAACCTGAAGCCAAGGAAACATTTTTCCAAATAAATTTGATAACAAACTTCATCAACTGATTTGCAGGTTGTACAACTATTTTAAACACCCTTTGCATCGTTTGTCTGGAAGAAATGGTGTAAGGTCGAGGTTTGGAAAGTGAGGTCGTGCACATTCCTACAATGGGAGATCAGAGAAACTAAGAAGTTGCACGAGTGGGACAGTGAACATGAGAATTTCAGCGCTTGGTAGAGATATTAATGATTTTAGGAAGGCAGGACCCAGTAAGACAGGCAAGAATTAAGTTTAGACTGGAAGACTACAGAGCACACACACGCACAAAAAATCTGACAGGTACAGGACCTGCAGGAAGGAGGGAACTTGGTCCCTTGGATCAACCTCCCTTTTCAACCTCAAAAGCCCCTGCATGTCCACAGTGATGATTCCCTCCAGGAAGAAATCAAGAGGACAGGCTGAAGGAACTATAAGTCCCTGATTCAGCTACATCTCCCTATGCAAAATTACAAGGGGGAAGCATGCCATTATCCATTAGCAGTATGGATCTGTTGAACTGGCGGTGCTATTTTCTAGAGATAACATGCTCTTTTTCGAAAATGAATGGGTTTTTTTCTCACAGCAGTATGTACTACTGTGATATCATGGAGAATATTTCTACTGCCTGAGTTTGGGACAGGAGACCTGTGTTGGCAGAAAATGCCTAAAGGGCTTTAACCACTTCTACCTTAATGTCCAACAGATTTACAAGGATGGATGGGGTGGTGACAACCCACTTGTCTGGCAGAGTAGGTGACCCATCTCTCTCAACATGAAGGGAAATTACTATTCTCAGAAATTTCCATCATGCTGGGATGGTCTCACATATGTAGCAACACCATAAATACTATTACTTCCAGAGAAGAGTTTTTTCCCCGAGTATTGAGCAAGATTATGACCCAGAGTGAGTCAGCAGGTGGAAGTGTGATAGGGACGCTCCCAAGGACGCCCTGGAGTCGAGGCAAAGGTTCATTGTCATTCCCATCTGAGACAAGGGTTTTATCTGTGTAAACCACATCTTATTGCTCCTCATTAACAGCATCACCGCTTTGGTTGGAAATAATTTTATAATACCTACAGATAACGCAAACACTGGGGCACCTTTCCCAGGAACATCACCTTCCTGGAGGTGGCTGCATTCTCCTTGCCAGATGAGCAAATTCAAGTGTCTGCTGCAAAGTTGATTGCCTGTGTGCAGATAATCCCAACCAACTTCTGCCCAACCTACATTTGGAAATTATTATTTTATTATTAACAAACACGAAGGTCGAAAAATTCGTTTAGATAAGTCTGCTTTTCTGGGTTAGTCAATCTTCAAGCCATGAAGCACCATCACTGATCCAATGGTCTTTATGATTTCCTGAGAGACCCTCTTATCACAGTTATAGTTTGTGAAAGACAGTGGACTTTCTACCTTCTGATATCACAAGGATAATGTATACTCAGTGCAAGCCTCGGCCTGTTTAAACTAGGTGGAAGCAGCACATCATCTGCCCATCTACTTTTTTGGTATTGTTTGTATTTTGGAAGCATGTATCAAGCTTTTCACAATGAATATAAGAAAGTTTCTGCACTTTGTGTGACCCTGCTGAACTCAGCAACACTGACTTCTCAACACCCCTGCTGAAAAAAAGCCACTAAATCTTACAAACTATCTCTTTGTTGTCTCTTGCTTTTTCCCAGCCCCTCCTTCCAATCTTACCCAGCCAGTTGAGCTGCACTTTTCACCTCCTCTGTTGACATGAAATGAAGTAATCACATTTATTTGAATATTCACTACAGATCTTGTCATCATCTCAGTTTATTAGCCAAGAAGATAGTGTTTCAAGAGCAAGTCTTAAAACTTTACAACATGGATCCACTCACTCGCTAAAAGCAAAATAAGTGAATTAAAACCTCAATTCATAAAGCAAATAAATGTCATGTAGACACACCACTGAAATCAAGCCATGAAAGCTAATGAGCCTGCAAAACAGAAGGACAGAGCCTGGAAAAGGGCCTACAGGCATCTCCAAAGAGCCCCAGGTGGCTTGGTAAGGATGCTGCCCCAGCCAGTCCCTCTGCAGAGCTTGGTTCACTCATCCACCACAGGGAACTGGGGAAATCCACAGGCATGAGTGAGAGCCCTTCCAGCTACAGGCAAAAAAGCTTGGGAAATATATGCCACCTATGTATTTAAGTACACACGGGTGTGAGAAAAAGACAAACACAAAGAAACAGCCGCAGCTTTTGGGGTGCAGTGAGTGCTGTGTTTTGGTTTACAAA
This sequence comes from Donacobius atricapilla, assembly GCA_013397315.1. Lineage (NCBI taxonomy): Eukaryota > Metazoa > Chordata > Aves > Passeriformes > Mimidae > Donacobius > Donacobius atricapilla. The sequence goes on from WBMY01007789.1 coordinate 99,540, forward strand.
TTTTCTGTTTCCACTGCCATGTTACAGATACTGGGATGTAAAAACCTCTGAACTTGCCTAAATACACAAAAAGGAGAGACAGGTGAGAACTTTAATGCTTCCCTTGTTGTACAGGCAAAATACACAATACACATTACACATAGTACAGTCTGAAATTGTGGACTTTAATTTCTACAAATAATTTATGACCTACATAGGAAATGCTGGATCCTGTCTTTGGATGAAATATTGCTAACTCTGGCAGTCCCATTCAGTGGCACATCTGCACTGAATGAAGACTACCCCTGAGAGAAGAGGGGATTTAAAGCAAGCAAGAGAAAACCAAATTTTAAGCACCTTTGGAAGAGCACAGGGTCGTGACCTTGATTTGTATCTGTTCTGAGGACAGAGGAATCAGTCTTTAAGTCTATCACTAAAGCACTTTCCTCAATTTTTGAATTTACTGGGGAGTTGTTAAGATAAGGACAGGGAGCATGGTGAGAGGCAAGGTCCATTCCCCTAATAAAAGAAGTGAGAGTGTCTTTCCAGCTGCTCTATCTATAATATTTACACAAGACCTGAGCAGAATTTGAATCTATAAGATCAATTCTGAAGTTTCCAAGTGATTTGGGGGCCAAAACACCTCTTTTAAATGAAGACTGGTGGAATCAAGCCTCCAAGATCCAGACACTATTGAAGATTAGGGATGCTGTGGACCCTTCCAGAAAGAGAAAAAAATGTTGAAGGCCTGTTGACAGATGACTTTGGAAAGAAGAGACTGTTTTCCTCCTAGAAAAATGGCACTGAAAACAGATTTTTTTAAGTTGTTTGGACTGCTGTATCTTGTTGAAGTCTACAGTCCATGATGAAATTCCAGTTCTGTCTTGTTATTCTAAAAATCTGCTCTAAAAACACCAGTCTGAAAATGCACATGATGGACCACATAAATTGTTTGGCTCATATAAAAACTCAAAAGGTTTTCCAGTTTCATCTTTTGGGATTTTAATCTTTTAAAAGCATGTTCAGATTATACTCATTTGATTTTAGTGAGATTGGGCTCTGAAATAAATGGGCTGTGCACACACACTAACACATGTGGAATTCCTTTTCAGTAATCCTCAAAGAGGCTTTTGATTTTACTTCTGATTCATTAAAAAAAAAAAAANAAAAAAAAAAAAAAAAGCATCGGTGAACAAGTGAGATGTACACAGGGATTTAGATGGCTCCAAGGTCACCACATACATTTACATAGGAAACACATGGCTATGGGAAACTCTCCACTTGGCTGTAAAATGGGTTCCTTGAGGTGTTTTCGCAGGATTGGACTCTCAAACAGATAAAAATCCCGTGAATCAAATGCCAGTTGGAGAGAAATGGAATCTGAGTTAATAAGGCAGCCTAACAACACCATCCCAGAGGCAAAGCCACAGCCCCCAACTCTGGGACAGCCCCAGCAGGGGCAGCAGGGGCCGGGTGGCACCCCAGGGAAAATCCTCATCCACCTTCCAGCACTGTGATCACCCCCGAGGATGAAAAAGAGGCAAAATGGGCTGTGGGGCAGCAACCACCAAATCACAGAGGTCTGTGTCCACTTCCAGGAGGAAGCCTTTAGCAGATGCATGGGGCAGGCAGGTATGGGAGGAGCTGGAGGAGGAATTTCTGCTCCTGGACAAGTCTCAGTCTCACCTGGAGCCATGAGAGGGGCCCTGGGATGAGCACGGAGCTGGGGACACTCTCATCCCACAGCTCCGGGAAAGCAGGACATCTCCTGTGCGCCAGTCCAGAGCTGTGCCCTGCCCATGCTGCCATTCACCCCTGAGAATAAGGGCAAAGCTCCAGCTATTGTCCAGGTCCTGGAAGTCTTTTATGAGAGAAGAATAAGCCTGAAATGCAACAGCCTTTTTTGGTGAAGGAAGCTTCACGTGACTCATCCATCACACGCTTTATTATTGCTTCAGACCCTACTGCAGGTTTACAGCCAGATGTTTTAGGGACCTCGCATTTTCCCTGTGAAATATTCCCTGCACCGTGTTTAGAGCTGACAGACAGGTGGTTGTAAAGCCGACCATAGCAGTCAGGCCTGGCAAGTTTTGCCTCAACACGATAAAAAAGTCCATTATTAGTACTTTGTGATTAATGATTAAATATTATAAACGTACATTAATAAGTATAACATACTCTCGGTATTTTATTGCTGCTTTTATGATATGACAGGCAAATCTATGAGAGCATACTTAATGCACTCACACGCCCATATTGTGTGTGTAATTTACACAAACTGTAGAGACGGCTTAAAATGCCCCTAAAAAGGACACAACCAAGGTTGGTAGGACTCCAATGTAACCCAAATTTTTCCTTATGGTTGCCCCTTCTACAGGAAGATTTTTGCATTCTTCATAATCCTTAGATTTCTGCAATCTGGCACAGCTGAGGAAGGTAAAATTAGGGGGAAAATAGAATTGGAAATGTAGCCTTGTGAAAAACTCTGCAAACTTTGAAAATATTATGGCAGTCTAACGCAGGAGGGGAAAGAGAAATGCTGTATTAGCTTTAGTGTCTAGTATCAGAATTAGTGTCTTGTCCAAAGAGTAGAATGAGTAGAATTTAAAATTACTTCAAGTTCCTTAAAGTGCTCATTTTGTTGAACTCAGACACAGATGCAACCCTTGCCAACCTGCACTTGCTTGACGGGCCACCACCTGCAGACAAGGCTTGGAGAGATAAAGCAGCAAACAGGTACATTGCATCAACCAACCCCTGCACATTAATTATCAACTTTCCTGGCCCTCAGTCAGGTCTCCAGGCAGTGCAGCAGCTCCTGCAGAAGGGGAGCTGCACTGACGGTCTCTGGAGGACGTTGGCTGGTGCTGAGGCTCCTGCAGCCCCTGGGAGGGGTGCTCTGTACACCAGCTCCTTCTGCTTCCAGAGCACCTTTCTGAGCAAGGACCAGCTCTCAGCCAGGCTATTTTGTCCAGCATTTACCTTTCACTTTCATTTCTCCCAATTGTTTCACGTAAGAAAAAATCACCCTTCCTCAATATATCAAAATACATCATCATAATTCATCGACATACTGTTAAAAGAAAAATGGGTTTCAAACATCTGGATAAATGCACGCGTGTGCAAAGAGGGCACCCTGGGCAACTGCATTTGTTAGCAGCAATTTGCAGGGGCAAATTCCTGACTGTAGGAGCAGCAGAGATATCCACAGATAAATAGGAATCTGGGTCAAATTCCCTGAGCTGCAGACGTCTTTGCAGCATGTAAGTGTTGTATTGAGGTTTCTCCTATTCAAAGATAGGTGTATAGTTAAGAAAGCAAGAAAACTTGAAGGCAAACTAAACAGAAAAAAAAAAATTGAAGGTACCATGGAAGCCTTTACTCAGATTGGGACTAAGTAATTTAGAGAGATTTTAACTTAAAGTGGTCTTGCCCAAGAGTAAAGATGACGTGAGCTTGGAGGCCACAACCCACATGCTACAATAAAATAGACAAGGTGGTCTACTAATAAATGCTAATAAATGCAACTTTTGTTTTTATATTTAGCATTTCAGAGTTTTCCTGCTTTTTAAAAGCAGTGTTTTTCATGAATGGGGTGGAACAGCTCCCGTGTGGATATAGAATTGTGGATCCAGGGTCTCGTGTTGCTGTGCAAGGTGTGCCCTTCATTCAGCAGTGCTCACGCCAGCAGCAGCTCCCAAGCTCAGCCCCAGCATGGTAAATTCATCCTCATTAGAAATTTGGAGCATTCCAAATGGTGAAAAAGGCATTCATATAAACTGAAGGGATCTCTGACACATTTGTCTTCAAAAGGAGGTATAGACTCCCTTCTTACATGGCATGTTCTCTCTAAGAACTTATATTTCAATCAATCTTTACCTTACTAATTCAGTCAATCACAGAAAAACCCCAAGCCCCCAATGCATTCTTTGATTACAGATGAAAAAACATGTGTACAAGAGCCACATTTTTAGATGTAGCCTCCTCCAGTGGGATTTATTTCTCCAGCCAGCACGAGCTGACTTGGCCAGCGGTCCGACCCCGGCAGCTCTGGGTTACGGTCCCTGCAGGAGTCAGATACTCAGCTCTGCTGAAAACGTCACGTGGAAGAACTTGGTGGCAACTTCTGAAAACCTGAGCTCAAGGGACTTGTGCTAGAGCATGCAAAGGAGATGGGGGATAGAGCGCTTTTATCTTAAAACTGCTGTAAAATATGTTTATAATCACACAGGAGCAGCTTGTTTGCTTCCAGAGGAGGTGATTATCCAGGTCAGTGGAGAATTTCAGTGTTCAGCTAGTGAGGATGAGCTTGCACAAACTATACCCAGCTTTGATACAAATAAAAAAAAGCTTTTGGGTTTGTTTTTCTTTTTTTTTTTTTTTCCCCCTTAAATAGGTAGGTAATTCCTCTCCAATGAATTCTACTCCTGGAATAATGTGACTGGAGCAATTTTCTACTGAATTGGTTGTATTCAACAGGACCGACTTGTTAGTGACTAGAGAAAATCCAAGTAAAAATTAAATAATAATTAGAACAGCTTGGATGTAAGAGTAAAATCTTTGGGGCTGGGACCCTCTGGTGCTGCAGGTTTGGTCATTTCTTTACACAGCAGTGCATCTGCCACCCTCACAAGTGACAACAGCCTCCAGATGAAGGTGCACCCCTGTGTTTCTTTCTGACACAATCAGCACGTATTTAACATTGTGACATCCCAAAAGCAGCCTCCTTCTTCAACCAGTTCACCTCAGAGACATGTTGGCTTCAAAGCACAGATGGGTCATTAACATATGACTGTTGTTGGGCATAAATAACCCAAAAAATACCTAACACAGCTGGAGTCGAGCACTTTCTGAAACACTGAAAACAAAAGAGGCAAACTTATCCACCCCATAATTTCTGCAGTCAATGGAGGCTGCTGAGCAGCACTGAGAATTGAGCTGCCTGATCAGACACAGAAAAATAGAGTTTATAAAGCTAACACCATTAGGTAACAAGTTTGAAACCGGTCATTTTAATCCCCCTACATTCTGTTTCTTTCACTGCTATACATTTAAATAGTGCAAATGTAAATGCATAACACTTTGATGCTGGGAAATAGAATATCTGTGAAGGGCCTTGGAAACATCAGCTGGAAGATGCTGTAAGAGAGCAAAGCTCTGCCCTCATTTTCCAAGGAGAGAATTCCAAATTCTAGGCACTTTTCCCAGTCACAACATTTTAGGCAAAGTGCCACTGGAAAACATTTTGTGCCATCCCAAGTCACTTTCCCCTGGGGTGGTTTTAACACATCACCAGCCTTTAGCTCTCGCGAAATGAAGGCTTGCCCTGTTTCCAACACAGTGTCTGTGACCCACCCAGCTGTCCCCCCTCATCTGAGCAGTTTGCTGTTCCCCTGTGGGTGACAATCAGCAGCCACCAGGGAGCAGCTGGAACCCCAGTGCAGCCCTCCCTGCTCCCAGCCAGGCGCAGGAATCCTTCCCTCCACAGAACTCGACAGAAAGTCTTATAATAACATTTCCTGAATGCAACCTGGGCATCATCTGGGGAGAACAGCATGAAGTCAGAGAGGTGGCATTACCTCTTAAACATGTGAAATATTGATAAGGGCCATATTTCTTCATCACATTAAAAAAAAAAGAGAAATCCCACCAAGAGGTACATCACTAGCTAACTGGATAACCACATTCCAAGGTACAAAGTGTAAAGCTCAAAAAACCCCACTGTTTTCTATATCTTGGAGAGAGACACGTGTGTAACATCAGAGGTCAGTTTGTCATGGCTTAGAAGAAGCTCCATCAAACATACATTTTATTTCCTCAACAGTTTGTTGGCATTGACTATTTCTGTCTCAATTAAGTGACTGACCAGACGGTTTTGCCATAGAGATGGGCAGTGGATGGGAATGAACTCTGACCCATTTAAATTAAGTCTAATATTTATTGTTCCAGGCCAACAATGGTCTGGGGAAGCACTGCCTTTGACCCGCTGGGTACATACAATCATGTACATAAAGGAACTATACAAAATAGAGTCTGGATTGTTTAAAAGATGAGCTAGTTCCTCTGAGGTTAGGGATTCACATCATGGAAGATTAAATCTTGCATGGATTTTATCTATAGACAGGAAAATAAACTGAGTGAAGAATTTTACAAATTAGACTCAATAAGGGTGATTATGAACCATATGTATTTTTTATCAGTTCTTCAACAGGGAAAATTAACGTGGCCTTGATCCCACCTTTATTTTATTATCCATCTCCTACCAAGAGCATTTAGAAGAAAAGAATCCTTTCTTGCCTTTTTCTTTGGTTAATCAGACAATAAAATTGGCATTTTCAGGCATGCACACTGGAGCTGGTACAGGTCTTTGCTTGCTGCAAAAACCTTCTTAATTACTGGGTGCAAACAGGTAATGCTGGACACAAACAGCAGAATCCCAGAATCCCTGACACTGGCCTGAAAGTGCTTTTTTCTCCTCTTTGAACTGCACCAACACACTGTGAGCCATAAGACAAACTGCTGAGAACCTATAGCATTATATTAAATCTTTGCAATGCTGCATTTCTCATGGTCACAATAAGTTTGATAAGATTAGAAAATAAAGCAGCCAGTGGTACCTGTGCACCATCAAAGAACACAAAATGGCTCCGCTGTACATTGGTACTAAAAATATTAAATAAATTCCACTGACCTAATTTTTTAATGTTCTCATAGTTGGCATTATATATGTATACACACACAGGCACATTTTTCACATATTTAACCAGTAATAACTTTTTATCACCACAATTTTGCTATTGATTGCTTCTCTAACAGTAAAATGCATCACAAACAGAAATGAATGAAGCTGTCGGGAAGAAAGTTCCATAGTAGCTTTACTGTCAGTTCCCATCATAAATAACCATGACATCATATGAGTCTTATCTACGGGTTGCTCTTACTGATCAATGGCATCACTCTAGTAGTGTAAATAGCTTCTAATGTCCCATCTTCCACCTTCAAATAGATTCTGATTATTTATGATGGCTGTTAGGTTACAAGTCTGAGCTGTGGTTTGGATTTATTTTCTACTTACAGCTGCTGTGGATTTCAAGTTAGATAGGATTATTTTTTAGTTAAGATGATGAAATGGGATAGACTTGTCATGGAGCCTAGAAAAGCCTTCATCTCATTTACTCTCTGTAGCAATTTGACTGTGAATCCAAAGACCTTAAAGGCTTTTCATTAAATAATTCAAAATGTTAAAACAGAGAGTGCTGGTTACTTTTGCCAGGTTCAGAGCAGCCTAATCAATTTACAGTTAAAAAGAAAAGGAATAATATTTTTCCTTGTTACTAAACTAAAAAGGAGCTTCATTATGTGCAGAACTGTATAACACAGCCTTACAAAATTGTCACGAAAATGTAACAGCCAACAGAAAAACCTGCTTGTCAGCTTTTCCCATGGTGATCATGAAAAAACTAATGATGTTTTACTCACTCACTCAACAAAAACTATTCACCCCCAGGCTAGTCGATATTTGGAAGGATGATATAATCTCTATATTTCTTATGATAATGAAAGTCATGTCTGCCTGAATACAGAGCTCTAGACATTTATATTTTTTTAATATCTATTGCATTCTCATCCCCCCAAAATGGATCTTGTAATTGAGAACTGGGACACACGGAACAACAGCACACTGAGAAACAAATGCACATAGATTCCCACTTGCCACGACAGATTAGGGGGAGGGGGGTCAATGGCATGTTAAGTAATTCATTATTTAAATTTCCAGAGTCAAGTTCCTCTCTTGCGTTACATTTAGCAAGTGCACCAAGTTGAGGGGCATCCTTGAGAGAACAGGTCATTTTCTCCCAGCATCAACAATAATTAATAAATGGTTAGTGTTGTCCAGCAAATTTCTCTGAAGAAAACACCCTAATGACACTGAGGGGAAAATCAATAAGGATAAAAATGCAGCAGTGATAAATATTCTGCTACTCTTATCCTTTGGTGACCTTCTGAGGGGCTACAGATTTAAAGACTCATCCCACTACAGTCTTTTATTCCCCTCTTTACCATAATTCATCTGTTAATGTGTAACTCTGAGCTGATTACAACTTATCTGTAAATGTCTTTTATGCAACAGCGCTGCACAAGCCCCTCAGTGGAACAAACCTGGCACATTTTTTTAGCTCTCCTTATGGCAATTTAGTTGCAAATGATAGAAAACTCGAGATGGTATTCGGTGTGATAACTTGACGATGCAAAGATCTCTGGGTTTGGCCTGAAAGAATCCAAAACACGCTCCAATCTTTGCATCTGGGTGACAAGCATTTATTTTTCCATCCAGTATTTCCTCCTCAAGATTGTTCTGCTTGGTGAAGAGCTGTTGTGCTCAGAACAGCGCGCACCTCCGAGCGCTGCCTTGCCTCGATTAAAGAGTAACCACAGCACCAGGGGTCACCTGGAAATGGAAAGTCTTTAAGACACGCCAGCAAAATCACTGCCCGGGCTGGAGGCCTTCAACAGACAGTTTAGTAATTGCCAATAAAGCCCTGACGGCACTTTTCCAGTCTCTGCTATTGTTTGAGCTTACGGAAGCACGCGGCGATGCCTTCGTGTCCGCGCGTCCCCTCTCCCACCTGTGGCAGGCTTTCCCCCTTTTTCCCATGCCCAACGCGCTGATCTGTCTCTCATGCGGTAGGTGCAGCTAAAACCTCGGCGGGGAGAAGGAGGGAATGTGGCTGCTGGGCGCTGACAATGGCTGTTTTGTCACCGCCAGGCGCTGGTGGCCATCGGGAAGCGCGGGCGAGTCCAGCCACTTGATGCCAGGGTGGATGATTTATTGCCTGAGTGTCCTCGGTGGCAATTGGAACCCTTCCCGCTGTCACTCACGCCTTGCAAAGATTTGGTCCTAAAGAAGAGGTTCCCCCCTGGTTTAAAGAGATTACAATGCTTGTCATAAAGTGTCTTTTAGAGGAGGGAAATGGGTATGAAAATGGGTAAAGAAAGGAAACAATTGGAAGAGGAGAGAAGATGGATGTTCTGTAACCTTTTCTCAGAGACCCATTTCTCCTTCTTTTTCTCCTGTCCTTAGCAGGTTTTTGTTTTGGCTGATGACAATGCGTAATAGCCTGATAAATTGATTTTGTGAGTCCCCTTTCTCATCTCTTGAGAAGACACTAACTCGTTGGGACTTCAGAGGGCTCTCGGAGGCAGGAGACAACAATTAGTTTGTTGGGGATGTCAGAAAGGAGCTTCAAAGTTTTGCCAGGAAAAATCCTTTCTGACAGATCAGTGCTGACAACGTTGGCAGCTGCTAGAAAAAGTGGAGCTGGAAACTCCCTCCAACTCGCAGGAGCAGGGAAAAATTGCAGGGCATTAACTCTGTACAGTGGGTTGGGCACTGGTGCTGCTGCTTCTCACTGAAGCATGTATGGCAATGACTAAAGCTTTCCACAGGATGAAAAAAGATTAAGAAACATTTAAAATCAAAATTTTTCTAGGTTTTTGGTTGGTTTGTTGTTGTTTTGTTGGTTTTTTTTTTTACAAAACCTTAATACATAACCTTTAAAAATTTTCACAAAATCAAGAAAGCACATCACAGCAAGATATGCTTCTGCAGAGCTGAAATAGGTGGTCTTGATACTTGTTTTAAAAACTCATCCTAGAAACATTGGTTTTAAAAGTGAAACTTCAAAATGGTCAGGGTTTTTTTTATGTTGGTTTTTTTTTTTTTTTT